>WNWK01021171.1:0-34489 GCA_009830355.1 Cherax destructor | reverse complement strand
ACAGGCAAGGTGGGCACCTCAGGCTCAGCGCAGGAGGTAAACAGTGACGGCTTGTTGCCAGGGTGACCAGATCACCCTAAAGGCATTACGAAAATTTATTTAAAATTAAGTGCAAGTTTTTGAATTTTTTTCTTACTATTTCATTAATCCACAATACAGTATGTATTTATGTAAACAACAAAACTACGACCAAATCCTTGAATAAAAATGTTCCTATAAATTCTCCCTTTAAAAATGCAAATTTTTGAATGATGAAGCTTTATAAATTTACGTTTACAAAACTGCATTGTATAAAGGAATATTTGTTCCATAAACTACTTGAGGGAATTATAATTAAAAACCTCCACTGCACACCTTATAATGCCTAAGTGTGTTTTCAAAATCAGAAGCAAAGAAACTAATATGTTGCCTAGCTAAAGTCTAGAAAATATTACATTCTTAAGAATATACCAGCAGTTAACTGCTTGCTGGAGGAAAATTACAAGCAGTATTACCTACTTTAGTATATCACATAAAACACTTTAGCATTCCACATAAACACCATAAAAGAATCTTTTACACAATTAAATCGGTATTGTTCTGAGTTACTTTAACCCTTTGGGGGTCCAAGGGGGTTCTTTGAAACTCGTTCTCAGGGTCCACGAATTTAAAAAAAAAAAAATTATTTTTTCTTATGGAATGATAGAGAATCTTTTTCCGATCATAACGCCACAAAAAGTATGAAATTTGATCGAAAACTAACGGAATTATGCTTACGCGAAGTTAGCGGTACCCATGACACTTACGCATCCGCGATTTCGCCCACTTTGAGCCCTATTTTCGGCACATTCCAATGTTTGTCTACTAAAATTATAGCTATTTCGCTAGAACTCCATTTCTTCTATCGATTGAGTACAAGAAACCGCCTATTTACCAATTTTAACTACCCAAAATAGTGGTCAGAAAATGGCAATTTGGCCAATTTCACACAAATTTCAAACGATGCCAATCTCAAAATAGGATCCATAATAAACAAGACAGACATTCCTGGCACTAAAATAACATCTTCTCTGTTCATTAGTCATGTCTCCAGGCCCCTCTTACATTACTTTTGCTTTCCATTTTGAATTTTTATTCTCACAAAAAAATAGAAGATTTATTGTTATGTATACAACTGCATCATTGTAAAAATAGTATAAATAATATCAGAGCACTTGTGCATGAATATTAGACTCGCCAGTTGATGTGTATTGGACGCATGGTGGGATTTGTTTACTCTTGAACATCGTCAAAAATCGAACATTTTTGGGTTATCCTAGGTTCTCTACACATATGCTGCTATGTATGATAATCAATGTAACTATCTCTGTATACCTGAATAAACTTAGTTTGTGCGAAGGAAAAACAAATTCCCTTTTCCTCAAAGCATGAGGATTCTTACAGCGGTAAATAACCATGGGCTTACACTTGAAATCACCTGATGCATTACCCAAAAGGAGCAAGGTGAAGCGATCCTTTGCTGTCTTGAAGCCTGGTGCACTTTTCTCTTGCTGACTGATATAAGTTCATGTTGGCATTTTCTTCCAGAAAACACTTGTCTCGTCAGCATTAAACACTTGTTGTGGCTCATAGCCACCCTTAGTAGGACCCCCACTGACTCAATGGTTTAACCTACTGCAGACGACCGCGGGATCAAAATTTTTCCCCTCCAGCGAATCGCGTAATATAAGGTTTACATCGTGTTAGATAAAAATGTGCCGCAATTCTTCAATCGCGTAATACCCAAAACGCGCAACATAAAGTCGTGCTAAATGAGGGTCTACTGTACTTGTTATTGTCAAACCAATCAAAATCATCTCTATTTCTGTAATATATCTTCCATTCTATCAAATGAGAACAAGAAAACGAGAATACAACAATAAATACCATACGAAAATAGACTGCAAAGTCGCTGTTTTAAACCAAAAACATGGTCAGTTTTTTTTCCCTCATTATGCACTGTGGTGCAGGAATTTTTTTATATTGCGCACACTGACCGCACAGACCCATTCTATCACATCTAGGTCTAACAGCCTGTTTCTGCTTGATTTGAGGGCGCTAGAATTTAGGCGTACTAGTACGTCAATAACCCCAGTGCGTAAGACGTACTAGTACGACCAAAACCCCGAAAGGGTTAAGAGGCACGTAAGTGCTCCTGTGTTCTAATAACATGTTCATTTTTCCACTTTAATCTACCTTGTCCATAATTACTTTCACATTTGCAATAGCAAATGTGTTGCAGAGGTCTGAGAAAAGCTTAGACCTCTGCAACACAATTGTTCTCAAAGATTTGTTAAGTTATACCATGAATTAAGGAAAGATCCTAGACTTCACCTTACGAAACAAAGCAAATGTGATAGTAATTATGGACAAGGTAGATTATAGTGGAAAAATGAACATGTTATTAGAAAACAGAGGTAATTATGTGCCTCTTAAGCTTTTTGGTGGTAGTAATTTTGTAAAAAATATAAAAATCTATTACATTTGCCACCTCCTGCCAAACAAAGATGATTGAAAAAGGAAACATTCATCATCATTTTGGAAAGGCATATAGTACTAAATAATGATGGTTGTTTCCTTTTTATTGGGTCACTCATCCTTGGTGAGAGATATGGTTATTTTAGCTAAAAAATATCTTATAAAATTACCAGCAGAGTTCAAAGTAATTCAGAACTGCAATGTACATTGTAGGCATCCACTGAATGTATACTAAGCCTAAACAATTTCAAGATGACTGTGTTAGGGTATTAACCAAAAACAGTGACCTACAACTTTCCTTAACACTGTCACAAGGAGGCAGCAGAATCCCAAGTCAACACATCATGCATACAAAACCCAACTGCAAACTTTAAAAAAAAAACTCAACTACAATTAAACCTATTACAAACACCTCACTGCTACCTGACCAGGACTCAACATGCCACCAACTGCACCAGACAGCCTAAGACATCATTAAATGTAGTAGGGTGGTACACAGCAACCATCCCCTGGAAATACTACCATCCTGTTAAAAGAGTATGAAATGAAAACCTGTTAAGCACTTAGTGATCTGGCAGGATTGCTAGTCTTTTTGTCTCATGGCAGCATTAATATTTGGCGAGTGAAAACGATGTCCATCCCTGATCCCTATATTTAATCCAGATTCAGTACAACAGCTTTAGAAATATGGTACATAACTGCAGTGTCCTTATTTCTTGACAAGATCACACCAAATGAATAGGAATCCAATACACCTATATCAAAATACTATGTACTAAATTTCAATATATACAGTAGGTAGTAAGTCCAGAGACAGCACCCACCCAGGGAGGTACAACCATCCTGCTAAATGAGTGCAAAACAGAAACCTATAATTTTGCACAATGGTGGGAATGCTGGTGTCTTTTCTTTCTGTCTCAAATATGCAAGATAACAGGTACATCTTGCTACTTCTACACTCATTTAGGTGTCACTACACATGCATGTACATGTATACACACTCAGTTTTCTTCAATATTCTTCATAGTTCTTGTTCTTATATATTTTCCTTTCAGCTCCATGGGGAAGTGAAAAAGAATCCTTTCTCAGTAAGCCATGCATGTCGTAAAAAGCAACTAAAATGTCGAGAGCAAAGGGCTGGTAACCATTTCCTGTATAAATTACGAAACATAAGAAAAACTTGATAAAGCTGGGATGTGTGAAAGTGCATGGATGTAGTGAAGATAAGAGATGACTGCCAATGATATGAATGAAAAGAAGCTGGATGTCCTGGCACTAAGCAAAAAAAGCTGAAGGGGAGTTTCAGAGGAAAATAATAAATGGGATTAGGGGAGGTGTATCAGAGAGTTAGAGCTAATGAAGGGGTAGCAATAATGTTGAAGGAACAGCTATGGCAGATTATTATTATTATTATTATTATAATCAAATAGAAGCGCTAAACCACAGGGGCAGCTATGGCAGAAAATGAGGGAACATACGTATGTAAATGTATAAATTAAAGATCTGTGGATTAAAATAAAGATCAAATGGAAAAAGTGAGTTATATTAAGTGTTAATGCACCTGAAGAGAGGAGTGTAGAGATTTAAGTGTTTAGAGTTTTTTGAACCATGTGAGAGAGTAATTGTGGTAGAGAACTTGAATGCTAAGGAGGGAGAAACAGTGATAGAGTTGCATAGGAGGTAAGACTGGGGTACCAGGGGTAAATGATAATGGGGCTATGATTGAACTTTGTATAGAAAGAGGTTGGGTAATAGATGATAATACATATTTTAAGAAAAGAGAATAAGTATACACTGATATAGGGCATAATGACAATAGTTTGTTGGATTATGTATTTGTGGATAAAAAGTTGATGGGCAGACTTCTGGATGGAGCAACAGATGATGAGTTCTGAGAGTTTTTCTGCTCCCAGTGCCCAGCCTTGTGCCAGGCTTTTTTGGTGCTTGCCTGATCAACCAGTTGTATCTACAGTGAAAGTAAAAGGTAGATGGGGTACAAGGAGAATGGCATCAGAAAGTGAGAGGGGTAAAACTTTATAAACTAGAGGAGGCAGAGTAAGATATAAGCAACTATTGGTAGAAAGATGGGCTAGTAATAGTAGTGAATGAGGAGGTTGAAGAGGTATGAGGTAGATTTAAGAATGCAGTGTTAGTGCGTTCAGCAGAAGTTTGTGGATATAGGAAGGTGGGTGCAGGATGGAAGAGGAGCAATTGGTGAAGTGATGAGGGAAAAAGAGTGGTAAGAAAAAAAATTAGCATACGAGAGGTTTTTGCAAAAACTGAAATGATATAAGAAAGGAGGAGTATTTGGAGAGAAAAAGAGGCTAATAGAGTGGTAAAGGAATGCAAAAAGAGAAGAAATGAGTGGGTGGGTGAGGTGCCATCAACAAATTTTGCTGAGAATAAGAAAAAGTTTTGGAGTGAGATCAATAAATTGAGTAAGCTTAGAGAACGAAAGGATTTGACATTTAAAAAACAGAAGAGGAGAGTTATTAGGTGGGGAATTGCAGGTATCAGGAAGATGGAGGGAATATTTTGAGGAACTGTAAAATATTGATGAAGATAGGGAAGCTGTGATTTCATGAATTTGCCAGGAAGGCCTAACATTAGGAGGGAGGAATAGCCAGATGTGAGTATGGAGGAGATGCATGAGGCTATGGGTAGAATGAAAGGGAGGTAAAGCAGCTGGGATTGATAGGATCAAGATAAATGTTAAAAGCAGGTGGGGATCCAGTTTTGGAGTGGTTAGAAGGGTATATAAAAGAAGGAAATTAAAAGTAAACATAGGAAAGAGCAAGGTGATGAGGGCTTACAAAAAATTTAGGTAATGAAGGACTGGATATCAGATTGGAGGGAGAGAGCATGGAAGAAGTGAATGTGTTCACATATTAAGGAGTGGACTTGGCAGCAGATAGGTCTATGAAAGACAAGTTAAGCCATAAAATTGACATGGGGGGATGGGGAAGGCAAGTGGTGCACTAAGGAGTCTGTGGAGACAAAGAACATCATCCCTAAAAGCAAAGAAGGAATGTATGAGAGTAGTATAGTGGTACCAACACTCTTGGATGGGTGTGAAGCATGGGTTGTGAATGTTGCAGCAAGGAGGCAGCTGGAGGCAGTGTAGATGTTGTGTCTGAGGGCAATGTGTGATGTGAATATTAGGCAAAGAATTAGTAGCTTGGAGATTAAAAGGTGTGTGATTACTAAAAGCATTATCCAGAGCTGAAGAGGGGTTGCTGAGGTGGTTTGGACATTTAGAGAGGGTGGAACAAAACAGAATGACTTGGAAGGTGTATAAACCTGTAACAGAGGGAAGCAGGGTAGGTGTCATTCTAGGAAAAGGGCAAAGGAGGTTGTGTCCACAAGGGGCTTAGACATCCAGCAAGTGTGTGTAAGCATATTAGACAGGAGTGAGAGGAGGCAAGGTTATGATGATGTGCTTTTGAAGTGTGAGAATGGTAACATATATGAAGGGATTCAAGGAAACCAGTTATCTGGGCTATCTGGTTTAGAACTGTAGCATCGGCACCCCACTGGCAAGACAGTAATGGTGAATGTGTTTCTTGCTGTAAAGTGGGGCCGTCCTGTACAGTGCCTGTACTTTGGAGGAGGAGTTTGGGATATTCCTATTTAGAGGGACATCTAAACTGTCATATCTGTGTGCCTCTGAAAAGACAGTGATAGTGTGAATGATGGTGAAAATGTTTATTTTTCAAGTCACCCTACCTCGGTGGAAGACAGACAGCCAGCGTTTTATAAAAGAAATACATTCCAGACATCTTAAAAAAAAAAAATTACTATTTTTTATAACACGCTGGCTGTCTGTCTCCCACCGAGGTAGGGCGACTTGAAAAATAAACATTTTCACCATCATTCACACTATCACTGTCTTTTCAGAGGCACACAGATATGACAATTTAGATGTCCCTCTAAATAGTGAATATCCCAAACTCCTCCTTTAAAGTACAGGCACTGTACAGAAGGGCCCCACTTTACACCATTTCACTAATGCAGTGGTTTTGAATTATACCCATTCTTCATTTGTTCATACTTTCTACAATACAGCCTCTGCATTACCGCAAAGGAGCAAGGTGAAGTGATCCTTTTCTGTCTTGAAGCCTGGCGCACTTTTCTCTTGCTGACTGATATAAATTCGTGTTGGCATTTTCTTCAAAAAAAAACACTTGTCTTGTCAGCATTAAACACTTTATGTGGCTCATAGCCACCCTCAGAAATAATTTCCTGCAATTCAGCAGGGAAATTACTTGCTGCTGTATGATCAGCTGAAGCACTTTCACCAGAAGACTTAATATTATGTAACTTATTATGCAACTTAAAGTTGTGGAACTGACACTTCATTAAGGCTATAGGCCCTCACTATATCCACTACATGTGAGCCACTCTTAAGCTTATCTAATATCACGATTTTCTTTGTAATTCCTAGACTTAAAAGCTTAAACCTTTTCTTCCCACTTTCAGCAACATTTGTATGCCTGCTAGGTGCCATGATTGCTAGGCAGATACAAGATATGGCAATTAAAAGATCTAGACAAAAATAAACACAGCTAGAACCTAGCAGAGAGTACAGTTCTACTCACGTATGAACCCAAGACTGGGACAAGGGTGGTGGAGGGTCACGGGGTGGTGGGGGTGGCGGTAGGTTTCCCCCGTTGACTTAATGGTTTAACCCAGAGCCAGAAGTATCCTGCGGCCGACACTCCAAATTTTTTCCCCTTCCGCAAACTGAACCGTGTTAAATTACCTTTACGAAGTGTTAAATGATGGTCTACTGTGGTACAATACATCCCAGTCTGCACCACCAGTTATTAAAAATTTTTGGTTAAATGTTTTTCCCCTGGTCCCTACCTAGGTTCTTAACCAGGGGACGACTGTACATTATACAGTGGTCCCTCGGTTTTCGTGCATCTCCAAACTCGAACATTTATGTAAGTGTATTTTCATAAGTGCTGTTGCAAGTGTATTTTTGGGGGTCTGAAATAGACTAACCTACCTGACATTATTTCTTAAGGAAGTAAATTCGTTCGGTAATGGCACTTGAGCAGCATTCTGGAACGAATTTTCGGCGAAAACCGAGGGACCACTGTATATAGTTCCAAGGTGTATTAAGAGAAGACACTAAATATATCAAAGTTGAACTGCACACAAAATATCCAAAACTGAAATAATGAGCAGAAGTATTTTTTTTTTATTAACACATCGGCCGATTCCCACCAAGGTAGGGTGGCCCGAAAAAGAAAAACTTTCATCATTATTCACTCCATTACTGTCTTGCCAGAGGGGTGCTTTACACTACAGTTATAAAACTGCAACATTAACACCCCTCCTTCAGAGTGCCGGCACTGTACTTCCCATCTCCAGAACGCAAGTCCGGCCTGCTGGTTTCCCTGAATCCCTTCATAAATGTTACTTTGCTCACACTCCAACAGCACGTCAAGTATTAAAAACCATTTGTCTCCATTCACTCCTATCAAATACGCTCACACATGCTTGCTGGAAGTCCAAGCCCCTCGCACACAAAACTTCTTTTACCCCCTCCCTCCAACCTTTCCTAGGCCGACGCCTACCCCGCCTTCCCTCCACTACAGATTCATACACTCTCGAAGTCACTCTGTCTCGTTCCATTCTCTCTACATGTCCAAACCACCTCAACAACCCCTCCTCAGCTCTCTGGATAATAGTTTTGGTAATCCCGCATCTCCTCCTAATTTCCAAACTCCAAATTCTCTGCATTATATTCACACCACACATTGACCTCAGACATGACATCTCCACTGCCTCCAGCCTTTTCCTCGTTGCAACATTCATCACCCATGCTTCACACCCATATAAGTGTGTTGGTATAACTATACTCTCATACATTCCCTTCTTTACTTCCATGGACAAAGTTCTTTGTCTCCACAGACTCCGAAGTGCTCCACTCACCCTTTTCCCCTCGTCAATTCTATGATTCACCTCATCCTTCATAGACCCATCTGCTGACATGTCCACTCCCAAATATCTGAATACATTCACCTCCTCCATACTCTCTCCTTCCAATCTGAAATCCAATCTTTCGTCACCTATTCTTTTTTGTTATCCTCATCATCTTACTCTTTCCTATATTCACTTTCAATTTTCTTCTTTTACACACCCTACCAAATTCATCCACCAACCTCTGCAACTTCTCTTCAGAATCTCCCAAAAGCACAGTGTCATCAGCAAAAAGCAACTGTGACAACTCCCACTTTGTATTTGCTTCTTTATCTTTTAGCCCCACACCTCTTGCCAAGACCCTCGCATTCACTTCTCTTACAACCCCATCTATAAATATATTGAACAACCACGGTGACATCACACATCCTTGTCTAAGGCCCACTTTTACTCGGAAATATTCCCCTTCCCTCCTACACACACTAACCTGAGCCTCACTATCCTCATAAAAACTCTTCAGTAACCTACCTCCTATTCCATACACCTGCAACATCTGCCACATTGCCCCCCTATCTAACTTATCATACGCCTTTTCCAAATCCATAAATGCCACAAAAACATCTTTACCCTTATCCAAATACTGTTCACCTATATGTTTCACTGTAAACACTTGGTCTACACACCCCCTACCTTTCCTAAAGCCCCCTTGTTCATCTGCTATCCTGCTTTCTGTCTTACTCTTAATTCTTTCAATAATAACTCTACCATACACTTTACCAGGTACACTCAACAGACTTATTCCCCTATAATTTTTCACTCTCTTTTGTCCCCTTTGCCTTTATACAAAGGAACAATACACGTTCTCTGCCAATCCCTAGGTACTTTACCCTCTTCCATACATTTATTAAATAATAGCACCAACCACTCCAAAACTATATCCCCACCTGCTTTTAACATTTCTATCTTTATCCCATCAATCCCAGCTGCCTTACCCCCTTTCATTCTACCCACTGCCTCATGAACTTCCCCTACACCCACAACTGGCTCTTCCACACTCCTACAAGATGTTATTCCTCCTTGCCCTACACACGAAATCACAGCTTCCCTGTCTTCATCAACATTAAACAACTCCTCAAAATATTCTCTCCATCTTCCCGATACCTCTAACTCTCCATTTAATAACTCTCCTCTCCTATTTTTAACTGTCAAATCCATTTGTTCCCTAGGCTTCCTCAACTTATTAATCTCATTCCAAAACTTTCTTATTTTCAACAAAATTTGCTGATAACATCTCACCCACTCTCATTTGCTCTCTTTTTACATTGCTTCACCACTCTCTTAACCTCTCTTTTTCTCTCCATATACTCTTCCCTCCTTGCATCACTTCTACTTTGTAAAAACCTCTCATATGCTAACTTTTTCTCCCTTACTACTCTCTCTACATCATCATTCCACCAATCGCTCCTCTTCCCTCCCGCACCCACTCGCCTGTAACCACAAATTTCTGCTGAACACTAACACTACATTTTTAAATCTACCCCATGCATCTTCGACCCCATTGCCTACACTCTCACTAGCCCATCTATCCTCCAATAGTTGTTTATATCTTACCTTAACTGCCTCCTCTTTTAGTTTATAAACCTTGACCTCTCTCTTACTTACTGATTCTATTTTCCTTGTATCCCATCTACCTTCTACTCCCACTGTAGCTATAACTAAAAAGTGATCTGATATATCTGTGGCCCCTCTATAAACATGTACATCCTGAAGTCTACTCAACAGTCTTTTATCTACCAATACATAGTCCAACAAACTACTGTCATTACGCCCTACATCATATCTTGTATACTTATTTATCCTCTTTTTCTTAAAATATGTATTACCTATATCTAAACCCCTTTCTATACAAAGTTCAATCAAAGGGCTCCCATTATCATTTACACCTGGCACCCCAAACTTACCTACTACACCCTCTCTGCATGTTTCTCCCACTTTAGCATTTAGGTCCCCTACCACAATTACTCTCTCATTTGGTTCAAAAGTTCCTATACATTCGCTTAACATCTCCCAAAATCTCTCTCTCTCCTCTACACTCCTCTCTTCTCCAGGTGCATACACACTTATTATGACTCACTTTTCGCATCCGACCCTTATTTTAATCCACATAATCCTTGAATTTACACATTTATATTCCCTCTTTTCCTTCCATAACTGATCCTTCAACATTATTGCTACCCCTTCCTTAGCTCTAACTCTCTCAGATACTCCTGACTTAATCCCATTTATTTCTCCCCACTGAAACTCGCCAACCCCCTTCAGCTTTTTTTCGCTTAGGGCCAGGACATCCAACTTCTTTTCATTCATAACATCAGCAATCATCTCTTTCTTATCATCCGCACTACATCCACGCACATTCAAACATCCCAGTTTTATAAAGTTTTTCTTCTTCTCTTTTTTAGTAAATGTGTACAGGAGAAGGGGTTACTAGCCCATTGCTATATACACTGAAAAGTTTTGGGGAATTTCATCACAAGAAAGTAAACTAGTTGACAAATGAAAAATAGGAAACATTGCACCAATATTTATAAACAGTGAGAGAGGACCATTTAAACTGCAAGTGTTTCACTGACAAGAACACAAACCTGTTAACTAGCAAACAATTTAAATTTTTATTGAAAAAATTAATGTAAAAATGTCCTTGGCTTTACAGAGTAATTGCATTCCAGCCCCATGGCAGCTGAACAAATCTCAATCAGGCCATCAACTCTTAATTCCACATATTAACAACCTTCAATACTCTCTGCAAACTGCACAGATCGTATGAAGTGAAGTCATACCACACAGGATTACCAACAGAAATGTGACAGTGCATAATAGTGAGTTCACATAAAAAAAAGGATCATGTGATAAAAATGGGAGAAAACAATAACAGGCCACATGAATAACTTGTATGCTACACCGGGAAACTTCAAAATAGCCTTCAGTTATTTGGAAGGTAGAATACTATCAATGTCAAAACTGGAACAAAAAGATGTGAATAAGACAGAAAAAATATTGAAAACACTAATATTTCTATTTATAGCCGGGAGGAAGAAAAGAGGAAGCATAATAATTATAAACACCATTCAAACCATCTGGATCCCTTTTGCATAATATGTATATGTATGATACATTCAGTGTATGAATTCATTGACCAGACCCCCAAAATTTATATTGCTCTCAGTGCCAACTTTTTAAACAAAACAAAATTCTTCTGAATTGGCAGATAATCATTTTCTGAGGGTAGTAACACCAAAAGTAGGAAATTTAATGGAAAACTTACAAAGTGGGCTGTCTTGGTTCAATTTAAGCATTGGTGATTTAACCGAATTTGAGTCATATTTCAAGCCAATTCCATTGCTCCATTCAAAAATTCTTAACTATTTTGCTAGTATGCCTTCTGTTCTATAGATTAAGCACAAGAAACCACCCATGCAATTATTTCAATTACCCTATAACGAGCACAGGAGTCAGTAATTTAGCCAATTCTGCACAAAAAAAAAACAATTTAAAAATAGAATCCAAAATAAAAATTGTAGACATTCCTGACACTTAAACATTTACTCTGTTCATTAATCATGTCCCCCAGACCTATCCTATATTACATTTGCCTTCCATTTTAAATCACACAATAATTGGTTATGGTTTACTGGTCCAAATAATTGAATCAGAGCTTTCAAAAGCCCAAAAAACAGACTGGGGGTGTAGGAGGCTGTACTCATCCTCAGGAATGCTGTCAAAAATCAAATATTTTCACTACTCTGAGCTCAATTTCATGCTACTTCCTGTTCTGAAACAAATCAAAATCATCTCTTATTTCAGTAGTGTCTTCCATTCTATCAAATGATGCCAAAAACAGCCAATAAAACCACAACAATCATCCAAGAAAACACCTCAAAATCAGTGTGTTCAACTATCCACATGGTCAAAGTTTTGCTTTTCCCATCATGCACTGCATGGGGCAGGATTTTTTTTATACTGTGCACATTCACCAAAGACCCATTCTCTCGTATCTAGGCTAAAATTTGCCGTTCATGGATTATCTGAGTGAGCTGAGCTCATGACAAAGAACTTCATGAGGGACCCGGCCCTCAATCCCTCTATGATGTAGTTCTACGTGACAGCCACTGAAAGGGTTAATGAAGAGGAATAATATGCTACATTACACATTGGCAACTTTAAAAATGTGAGAAACTAAACACTTAAGATGGAACATAGTGAGCATAACTACTCAATTAAAAATAGGTAATCACACATACAGGCATAGGGGGAGGACACACACATCTATATACGTACTGTACTGTATATGGTAAAGGTCCTGTCTTATCTAGAAGGATGTACTGTATTTTGCGATATATAAGGTGTCCTATTTCCTATAAAAAAAAAAAGGTCTGAGAAAATCCCCCTGAACTGTATATGCTCAAGGGTTACTGGTGTTTCAGTGCTGCAGTACCAGTAAACTAAACTCCAAACACTTTCCCTACAAAACTTTTTCCCAGATTATTTTAGTGATTAATAACTATTATAAATTATAATTTACATATTTATTGCTACATAATAAGAAAAGCAGCTTTAGCAGTTGTAAACAACAAGTAGCCATGTGTGTTTTGATGGTTGGTAGGGCAAATGAGAGGCTGTGTAAGGTCCAGCATTTTTCAGCTATGCTGTGCACATAAGCAGCCAACCACTGGCTCTCTATCATTTTACAACATTTATTTTTTTTCCCATAAATTGGGGTGCACCTTATAGGTTCACGTGCCTTATACATCAGAAAATACAGTAGTATTTACAGTGGGCTCAGGTCAAATACAAGAGAGGTGAATATTTTCACACATTACACATGAAATTATGACTACATTTATGTTCATACATATTTTAAATCTCTTTAAATCACAGTACAATAAGTCCTCACTTAATGTCATCGATAGGTTCTTGGAAACTGCGACTTCAAGTGAAACGATGTACAGTGGAACCTCGGTTTTCGTATGCGCTAGTTTGTATGTAAAACTATAGTTCTTCTCTATAAATGTATTTTTTGTTAATATTTTTGGATGTCTGGAACGGAACCAATTAATCAGTTCCAGACACCCAAAAATATTAACAAAAATACATTTTTTTAGGGAATAACTATAGTTTTACATACAAACTAGGGCATACGAAAACCAAGGTTCCACTGTATAACAAAACCAATTTTACCATAGGCTAACTGATATAAACATCAGGAATGCACAGTGCACCTTTAGCACTCATTGCAACAGGGTTAAATCAAGGAATAAATGTTTGAAAAGCAAAAATTTTAAGGAGCACCTCCTACCACCATGCAGTTCAAAAACAAACAATAACAAATATGGTGAGCTTGCCGAGTGCTTTCGTACTGCAGCCATGGGGAGAACGTGCAAACTCCACACAGACAGTGGCCCAGGTCAGGAACCGATTTTCTTTTCTTATTAACATTATAGCAAAACGACATTGAACAAAACGGCATTAAGTGAGGTTTTGCTGTAATCCCCATGACCTATTTCTGAATCTTATTCTTGTGGATAATTACTTTCCCTATTTTCAATGTTTCAATCACCTCTGCATCATATACTGTATGTGAATTATGCTTACTGAGATTGCACCATTCATCTCCCTTCAATGTCTTTGTGAATATCAAACATTCGATGTTGTGTGAATATCAGAAAATAATCTACACAGCTCCTGACAAGCATGCAGCAAACCCAGTAGCTCCATTGGTGTTATCCAAAAGGTTTAAAGACAGGTTTCAATTTAACTTCGACAAGCCATTCATCAAATGTTCTGAACAAACAGGACAAAAATCTATTGGTCTATAGGTGTCCAGCTGCGCTGCTGTCACCTTTAATAATTCATCTTAAGTTCACTGAAACTTCTAATGTTACGGCCAGTTCTTAAAGGAAAGGATATTTTTAAATGTATTCATAAAGGAATAGATGAAGGCATAAAAAGGGATAGGGAAGGATATTATCAAGAAACTATAGATGATGGTGTTACAACCAAAATTCCTTCAAGCCAATCAGATTAACAAACAAATGATTTTATTCTTATTGATTGTTATTGTATAATCAAGAATTACAAGTTTTCATAATGTGATGCTGATTACAAATTTAATAATTACCTCAACTCTGAGATTTAATGTTGGCCAACCTTACTAAATAATCATTTTACAACTACTGAAAAGTCAAGATGTATCCAAGTATGTGGTTTATTTTAATGATGCCTGGAAGCAATATCATGGGAGAAATAGCACCATTTTTTTTAACAGTGGATATTTACTTTGGCTCCCATTGTATGCTGCTAAATTTAGCAATCTAAAACATCTTTTCAAATTCCAGTCTGTATTCCTAGGCAAATGGATGGATGGTAATTAGAAGTAAGCTAGCAGCCAAGTAAATGGTGCATCTGGAAATGTTAGGACAGTCAAATGTCAATCGTGTTTACAGGTTCTCATTAATACTAATGGTTTCCTCCACAAACATTTCATTCTTTGTATATGTTCACTCCTTGGGGCTTCTTGTTATTTTCTCATATTTCTTTCTCAATGTTCCATGCTTGCTGAAGCTAGTCATCTTTCGTATTTTCTTCTTGTGAAGAAAAAGACAATGTTTAACAAAAGGAGATCTTTTGCTATTAAGATGCTACATGTACAAAAATCTTTATCAAGTAAAAGAACAGTATTTAAATCATCAATATACTGATTACACAGTGCTGAAAGGTAACTGAATCAGATGCTGGGCAAATGAGAGGTATCTGGCCAAGTAGGTCATGTTATGTTGGGTGAGGTCTAGGTCGAAGGATGAGGTCCTGCAAATCTATACTCCGTGAGTGAATCCAACATTATTTTTACAGTGGGTTTTGCTGAAATATACATTCTTTGTTCCTCATGTTGGTATTTGTGGCATAATTAACTACAGATTCTTGACATAACTGTCTCCCTGTTGTTTCAAGGTCATAAAATGTGCATACATCTTCCGGTGTACCACACGTGCATTCCATTTTATTTATTTATTTTGTAAACAAATTTATGTCCCTGCAAGTAGATATCAAAATCTGTGGCTGATAACAGGAACAAACACACATGAAATACATGTGTTGTAAAGTGGAACATAGATGTATATCTTGCAAACCTTAAACAAGCCTATCTGCTGTACAAAGATAATGAGGGGGGGACAGTTATGTCAAGAATGTATATTTTTGCAAAACCTATCACAAAAAAAAAAATTTGGAACAACATAGGAAACACTACCAGGACCCAACCGCTTAATACAAACCTCACCCAATGTTACTTGCCCTCTTGTGACTGGACACGTCGCCTACACCTGATGCGACTATCTTTAATAAATAAATAAAAATATATATACTTTTCAACAAGTCAGCTGTCTCCCACCGAGGGAGGGTGACCCAAAAAAGAAACACCTTCACTATCATTCAACATTTTCACCATCATTTACACATAATCACTGTTTTTGAAGAGGCGCTCAAATACGACAGTTTAGATGTCACTCCAAACAGCTACTATCCCAAACCCCTCCTTTGAAGTGCAGGAATTGTACTTCCCACCTCCAGGACTCAAATCTGGCTAACTGGTTTCCCAGAATCTTTTCAAAAAATATTACCCTGCTCACACTCCAACAGCTCGTCAGGTCCCAAAAACCATTCGTCTCCATTTACTCCTAACACGCTCCCAAATGTCTGCTGTATGTCCAAGACCTTTGCAGACAAAACCTCTTTTACCCCTCCTCCATCCTTTTCTAGGATGACCCCTACTCCTCCTCCCCTCCACTACAAATTCATACACCCTCCAAGTCATCCTATTTTGCTCCATCCTCTCTAAATGACCAAATCACCTCAGCAACCCCTCTTCAGTCCTCTGAATAATACTTTTGGTAATTCCACACCTCCTCCTCCTAATTTCCACACTACAAATTCTCTACATAATATTTACACCACACATTGCCCTTAGACACGACATCTCCACTGCCTCCAGCCTCCTCCTCGCTGCAGCACTCAACTCGTGCTTCATACCCATATAAGTGTTGGTACTACTGTACTCTTGTTCATTCCCTTCTTTGCCTCCATGGATAACATTCTTTGTCTTCACAGATACCTCAATGCACCATTCACCTTTTTTCCTTCATCAATTCTATGGTTAACCTCAACCTTCATAAACCCATAAACCTATCTCTTGATGCTTTAAATATTTTTTCTATAAATGATAAAGCCTCTTGTAAATATGTAGTAACAAAAGATCTCATTTTACTACACGTCTTTTTGACCACTTGTCGGATCACAGCCATACTCCAACCAATATAGAGCAAAATCCTACACACAACTCTGCACCAATTGTTTACAGTGTTCACCTAGTTTTTAATCACAATTCTCAACTTAACTCTTTGTTCAAGACTTTCCAGTATTATTAAAATGTAAAATAACAAGTATTTACTGCAAAAATAAAGGTTCTAAAATTTATCGTAAAAACATGATTGCAAACAACTTGAGAAAAAATTAGGATCTGAACAAGACAAAACAGTTCTAAAACTAGTCTTAAGCCTCAGTACTTGAATGATTAAAGCACTGGCCTAGTAATTTTACAACCAGTTTGTCCTATGTTCAAATCCTATCTGCTTCCTGAGTTGTTCTAAAATTTATAAAGAATACATCATTTGCAATGAACATATGTATACCTAAGAGCCATAAAACCTGTACTAAGGCACTTCCCATGAGCATAAAAAGAGCATGATGAAATTCTGTGCAATACATGCACATGGCAGAACCAAAATGCTTCCCAAGACATGCAATGGTAAATTGATCAAATTTCCCATACCCTAAATTCTTGCATAACACCACATACCCTTGTCAGTCAAGATCCACTCACTAGTTGTTATATCCCTAAATAAAAATAAACTCATAGTAACACAACTATGCAATAGATGGTCACTAAAACAATATCAATGACAACATTTTTAATCAACTATATCCCCTAAAGAATGTCTCAGCATATGAGAAATGCTTGTGTCCTGCACCCCATCACCTTGAGGAAATTTTAAAGTGCCAAAAATCAAGTAAAGTGCAATGAGAGCTTGTCCCCCTAATTATAGTTCATAGTTTACCAGGAAGGCTCTAGTTGTGCACATAAACACCTATACTTTTAAATTGTGCTCAATTAATTATGTGTAATTCACAAATAATACTTACCATTAAAAGTTAGACATAATTGCAAAAGTTGCAAAACATACTATATATACATATTTTACACTATACACAAGACAAAATTACAATAAGAATTTTAATTGGGCACAATTTGGGACTATAGATAAAATCCCAAGTGCAGAAGCTTAGGTTAAGGTTTGTTAGCCTCCACATGACAACCACGCCCATCTCACCAACGCGTCTAGCAAAAATTATTTAAACAAAAACAGATGGAATGAAGTTTATCAACGTACAGATAAAAATGTGATAAAGTACAAGTGCTACACAAAAACTATCACTGAACTTTAAAAATATGGATTAATAATGTGCACTTCAAACTCATTAACCAAAATCTACATCTCACTGATACACAGCTCTACCTATTTAGTATTAATCCTACTATAATGAATCAAATAATGTGCACTTCATAATATGTAGTGAGAATTACTTTTAATGTATCCTCCCAAAGGAAACCAAATTACCAACTAGTCTCTACACTACAAAACTTCTCCATCAAAATAAAAGCCTGAAGATAATTGATATATTTCCCATACTATTATCGATAAAGCACCATCTAGGTATTTTAAACCAGGGAATGTGGGAAAAGCCCAAAGGACTCCTGCAATACATCCACCATACCCAGACACAAGCCTAAACACTCCACTCCCCTATTTGCCTCCAGCCACCTTCTACTCATATGCTTATTCAGAATTGGGCATTCAACAGAAGCAATAATTAAGCCCTTGATACACACAATTAACACAAATTGTGAAGCTAAACAGCAACCAAAACATGTTAGTGAGAAAAGTTCGGGCATACATTCAGCTAAATCTGGAACCGCATTCATAGCAAGAGAGATTCATCTAACCTAACAAAGATATTTTTATCAAGTGAAAGCAGGCATTTTAGCAACGATCAAATAGACTAATCGTATTAAAAAATAAGGACTTCACTACCTACAAAGGGCTTAGAAAATGCCATCCAAAGATGCAGTATCCTGAGATTATGGCACAGAAAGCATGATACAAGGCAAGTTTGGAAGCTCTATATTTTCAACATTACTGAAACCTTATTCTCACTATAGGGGGAAGAACCATCTAAGGGTTACTACTTCTATATACAACAATTTTTGCTTTTTATTTATTTATTTTTAAAGTCGAGGGAAGCCAGGGAGGGAAATACTGAGCTGCAAAGGATACTGATTGCAAACATTTAAGTTCCTTAGGAAAACTGCCCATATAACTGCAAGTGAGGATATATACAATTTTGAATAAAATGAACTAAGACAACCATTACTTTTTAGCCAATGTACCTGGTTTTCATTAAAGAATTCTTGAAGGCTTCTTGCAAAAATTCTGAAGTGTAAATTATATACTTCAATGCAAGTAAAATTGAAATTGGATACTGTGATGATAAATGTTGAACCCTACTCTGAATATTGCTAATAATGGTAATTAGTCACTTTAAAATATATAAAATACCTCACTAACATATTATTGGCAAACCGTTGTATTTACCTTGTCTAACAATTCAGTCTCATCAGAACAAAATGTCAAAAGTTAAATAAAGTCATTCTTTGTTCCATCTTACTGTCCTCATCTTAAGTGCACATTTATTAGAAATTGCATAGCAATGGAAAAAAAGAATTGCTACAAAGCATCTGAGAAAATTGTTACTCTTTAGTAAGAAACCAAGAAAGCATATATTTACATAAAATGAAGATAAATTCTATTTCCCTTCCTTTTTTCATGTTAGTGAATAAGGGTGTAAACTGAAAAGCAGGTCAATCAATCCAGCTTTACAGTTGGTTAGCAATCAGCAACTACATACTGCCAGGCAGCTGATAGACTAGCTGGTTAGTCTGGCAACAGTTGTGTTAATAAAAATGTGAGTTAATTTGGGAATATGGTGCACCATCCAAGCTAGCGAGCAGGTGGCAACGTGAGTGGTGGAAGGCAAAGGGGAGGAGCCGCCTACCCGTCCACGACGCGACTTGACGGTAGAAGACGCGTTGTTGGTGGCGTTGTTGTTGGTAGTGGTGGAGGGAGCATTCTGCCCCGGAAGCTGAAGGAGAAGGGTTGGGGTGGTGGAGGATGTTGCATTGGTACTTGTGACTGAGATGGTGGCAGTGTCATTGGGTGATGGTACTATGTGCATTGATGATGGTGTTAATGGATGGTGATTATTATTAGGTATACCTAAATCTGATTGATGTAAAGATGATGATGATGGTGATGGTGATAGTGATGGTGTGTTAGACTGATGGTGATATGGAAGTGCATGATGCTGTGGTTGTGGTGAATAGTGGGATTGATGATAATGATGTGAAGGATGGTGATGATGTGGTGGCACTGGAGGTGCAATATATGGAGAATGTTGTATAAGGGACTGTGATGGTGTTTGATATGGAAGTTGGGTTTGATGAAATAAATGATGATGGAGGGAGTTGGTGGAGGATGACTGGGACTGGGATGACTGACTGACCCCGGCTGATATGACTGACTTCTCTGACGTGATGCTGTTGCTCTTGCTGCTATCACCTCCAGCTGGGTCCTCCTCTGTGGAGTCTGTGAGTTAGTAAAAGTGCCACGTTAATTTACCTCGTACCTAAATGTTACATAATTTAGCACAAATAATTTTTTTTTAAATCTAACCAGATTTTATAAATACTCCAATTTTCAGACGTCTGATAAACTTAGATTTATACCCCATAACTATCATTTATTTTTAGGTACCTAGTGAAAATACTTATAAAAAAAGATATACCGTACTAAATATTATATTTTGAATATATAGTGCAAGAATTAAGTAGTACATGCATAATGGAATGCAAATAAAGTACAGTACATCTAGTAATAAATATGAACAAGAAAAAACAAATGAAATTTAGCTACTTTAGCCTACAAACACTTTTAAGTTAAATTTGAACCATTACCAATTGGTAATGGTAACATACTTTCCTTGACCTCAATACCTTGCATGCATACCTCACTCTTACAATGTTCATCTCTTCAATTTAACCTTCCTTTTATGCAACAGTCATTTATGATTTTTCTTACCTCATGCACTTATAATCTTCTTCACTGTTCTATTGATATATATTAATACTTTGCCATGATATTTATTCAAATTACAACTGGCTGTAAAAGCAACTAGTAAATTTTGTTTTAAAACAATTTAATGCATTATGTAGAATCTTATATATTCTACCAGTACCTATACCCCAACCTTTCATTTCTTCTAGCCCTCACTATAACTCCTCCTCTTCATATTTATACTTAAGACTTTCTACCTGCCATTCACAAAACATTCATCTCAAACCTTCTCAGAGTATAACCAGATAACTAAACCTTTATCAGTAACAGCTAGTTAATTTTTATTTTTACTCTTTTCTACTATAACCTGTATAATTAAAATTTTGTTTTTTAACCATGAAACCCTTTTAACTAATTTAACATAAAAATTTTCAAAAGGCTGACATCACTAATGATTAGTATTCAGTGGTACCTTGACTTACGAGTTTAATTCGTTCTGTGACCCAGCTCATAACTCAATTTGCTCGTATATCAAATCAATTTTCCTCATTGAAATTAATTGAAATGCCATTAATCCGTTCCAGCCCCCAAAAGACCACCCCAATTTAAATTACTTCAATAATAAAGGCTGGGCTTCATGAAATAAGTCAATTACTTACTTCCCAGATATTCGCCTGGAACGCCAGCCGGCCTCCTGACTCAGGGGGAAAAAAAATTTCCGAGAAAATCGCTTTTCTTTCAGTGTTTTCCTTATGGAACTAGTGATCTAGTGCAGTTAGCCTCACAAAAACTGTTTTCTCTTACCCAAGACCACAGAAAACGTTACAGGAAAGAGCAGTATTTTATATGCGGGATTGGTCGTGAACACTCGCCATATTATGGCCTATTTTATTCATTCTAGAGTATATATCATGTTTCTATGTTATTTATATTGTTTATGTCATATTAGAACAATTGTGATAGATAAATAAGCCGTAGAGCTGCAATTAGCGTTATACTGAAGTATTTTCTCCTGCCTCACAAAAGCCATGAATTTCGCTGACGTCAGCTAATGTTCCCCGTCAGTTCCTGATTGGCTTCCAGACTACGTATTAGCTCCGCCCACTCTTATGATGCCAAATCGTCAATTATTATATTAGAAAAAATAATACAAGGAATAGCAAAAAAACAAAAAACCTAAAAAATTTACGGGATGCAAGCAGTCATGTTGCTAGCGGTGGTGTCCCCATAAATGACTAATTCCTTGTAGGAACGTCATCGAACATTGATTCTTGTACCAGTGTGTTGCCAGTGAGTTAAGCTATTTTTTTATACAATTAACTCAATTTCCATAATTTTTCAATTTTTTTTCGCTCGCGCGCCGTGCACCCCATGCCTCCCATGAATCTCGCTTGTAACTCGGATTTTGGCTCGCAATTCAAAACAAAAATAAATCGACCGAGCGATGGCTTGTAACCCGGAAAACTAGTAAGTTGAGGCACTCGTAAATCAAGGTACCACTGTATATGCACAAAATTTACTACAGCAATCACATAGGGAGGGTGTTACACAATACTTTTTTTTTTTAAACTTTCCAACAGATTTTGCTGAAGATTTCTTAAATTTATCAGTGCTGCTGAGCTATCTCAAAAATTTCATTCTAACAGAATTAATAATTCCAGAAAATTTTCTTATAAGTTTTACAAAGTAGTGTATCTTCCTAACCTATGTACATTTTTCCATGAAACCAAAATGCTAATCTACAGCTTACTTGACAGTATTTTGTTGCAGGGTGCTGTACTCACAAACTGGCTAATAGTAACAGAAAAAAATACTGAAAATACATCATTACCAAGGTATGAATGTTCTTGCTCCCAATTAATTTATTACTGTGTAAATAACAGATCAGTAGATTATAGTTTATGCAGAAATAATTTACCAATAAAATGGTCTTGAGTAAATGTAAGCCTGCACTCTGAAGGAGGGGTGGGGATATCTGCAATCTGGAGGGGCATCTGAACTGTAGCATCTGCACACCTCTGGCAAGACAGTGAAAGAGTGAATGATGGTGAAAGTGTTTCTTTTTTGAGTCACCCTACCTTGGTGGGAGACTGCCAGTGTGTAAAAAAAAAAAAAAAGAAAGTGGTGTTCACACACGGCAAGTAGACTATCTACCGAGATTCCAGATTAAGATACAAGAATTTTTTATTCTGCTTACTGTTACTGACTGGATTTTGGCTGTTCTGAATTTGAATTTAAATCCTTTATATTGTATAGGCAGTTATAATAAACTATTGTGTATAGTAACAGCACAGTCAAGTCCCTCTATTGCCAAACTCATTATCAAGAAAAGTCACTTGACAGAAATTACCACTTTAGCATAGTATTTAAAATGAATCTCTTACAGACAAACCCGTTAAAAAGTGAAATTAAATTTTTACACAAGATGAACTCAATCCCTGTTATACTAAGTATTGAAGTATGAAGAACTAATTTCTGCTTGATCTGGAACATGTCATGCCTACCCTTACCTATTACTCAACTTTAATACACCCAGGTTGTTACACTAAGACCTATTTTCCTCTGGTCTAACGACCGTCACAACAGTAAGGTTGCACGCAGGAATCAGCTAGGCCCATACCCTCCCCCCAAATAATGGCTGGCATCTAACCCATTCACTGTCTCCCACATACATACATACGTAGTTCTATGTTATTGACACAAGTGTCACTCACGTAGATATGTAAATGTTTTAAACACAGCACCCTCAAATATTCTGCGAGAGGTCAATTTTGGCCTAGACACTAGAGAATGGGTCTGTGGTGAGTGCACACAGAAAAAAAATCCAGCACCCACATAGCGAATGATGGGGAAAGCAAACCTCTTTCTTTTTAGTTTAAAATATTGATTTTGAGGTGTTTTCTAGGATACTTTTTATAGTTTCATTGACTATTAATATCAATTGATAAAGTGGAAAACACACCAGTGAAACATGATTCTGGTTGGTTTCACACCAGAAAACTTTGAAATAGGACTCTTAATGTGATGGATTTATTTTTTTCCTGATGAAGGGTAGGGGAGGGGGGTCCAACCTTTGTCAATCTGTTTTATGGGTTCTTACTAGGTCTGCTTCAATTATTGAGACAGCCTAAATCATAACCAACCATTCTTGATTATATTTTATTATATTAATTATCTGATTATATTATTATTATTATCTAGGGTGTTGCAGAGAGGGGTGGGATTAAATTATGGGAAATCAAATGCAAAATGGGAGTTGACACAGTTACTTTTTGCTAATGATACTGTGCTTATGGGAGATTCTAAAGAAAAGTTGCAAAGGCTAGTGGACAAGTTTGGGAGGGTGTGTAAAGGCAGAAAGTTGAAAGTGGACATAGATAAGAGTAAGGTGATGAGGGTATCAAACGATTTAAATACAGTGGACCCTCGGTTAACGAAAGGTCCTGTTAACGAAAGTTTCGGAAAACGTAAGCTTTTTTCGTAATCGGTTAGCGAAAAAGTCCTCGGTTACTGAAAGGTATTAGACGCGTCCGCCTGCTCCGCGCAAGCGCAGGACGCCAGTGAACCGTTGTTTACCATTGAGAGAACATTACCCAGCGTGCTCTTTCAAAGATTCACAATATATTTGGTGTATTTTTTGGTGGTTTTAGTTATTGCCACTGTGAAATAAGTCACCATGAGTCCAAAGAAGCTTCCTAGTGGCACCCCTGGGGTAAAGAGAGTGAGGAACACCATCGAACTGAAGAAGGAAATCATAGAAAAATATGAGAGTGGTGTACGTCTGAGTGATCTTGCCAGGATGTACAAGAAAACTCCATCTACTATCGGCACTATCCTGGCACAGAGAAATGAGATCAAGAAAGCTAATGTTGCAAAAGGGGTTAATTTGTTAACGAAACAAAGATCGAAAACAGTGGATGAGGTTGAGAATGTTGTTGGTGTGGATCCATGAAAAACAAGAGCGGGTGATAGTATTTCTATGGCGATAATTTGTGAAAAGGCAAGGAAGTTGCACGCAGATCTTGTGAAGACAATGCCTACAACCAGTGGTGAGGAGAGTGATTTTAAAGCCAGCAAAGGCTGGTTTGAGAAGTTTAAGAAACGTAGTGGCATACACAATGTTGTGAGGCATGGTGAGGCAGCCAGCTCAGACAAACGTGCAGCTGAAAAATTTGTGCTGGAATTCAAGGGGTTCGTAGAGGCTGAACAATTCCTCCCCAACAAGTGTTTAATTGTGATGAAACAGGCCTGTTTTGGAAGAAAATGCCCAACAGAACCTACATTACTCAGGAGGAAAAGGCACAGCCAGGACACAAGCCTATGAAAGACAGGCTAACTCTTATGATGTGTGCCAATGCCAGTGGTGATTTTAAAGTGAAGCCTTTACTGGTGCATCACTATGAAAATCCCAGACCCTTCAGGAATCACGGTGTTGACAAGAATAAATTGTGTATGCATTGGAAGGCTAACACCAAGGCATGGGTCACTACGGAGATTTTCAAGGAATGGATGACTGGAGTGTTTGGCCTAGTGTGAAGAAATACCTCCTGGAAAATAAATTGCCACTCAAGTGCCTCCTGCTACTGGACAATGCTCCTGCTCATCCTCACAACTTGCAAGAGTTGTTGCCTGACAACATAAATTTCATCAAAGTGAAGTTCTTGCCTCCTAACACCACTCCTCTCCTCCAGCCCATGGACCAGCAGGTCATTTCCAACTTCAAGAAACTGTACACCAAAGCACTGTTTCAGAGGTGCTTTAATATGACCAATGACTCTGAATTGACCCTAAGAGAGTTCTGGAAAGAACACCTCAATATCGTGCATTGCATAGGCCTTATAGGTAAGGCTTGGGAGGAAGTGACTTCCAGGACTCTGAACTCTGCTTGGAGACCACTGTGGCCGGATTGTGTCCAAGAGAGGAATTTTGAAGGATTTGAGGCTGACCCTGACCCTGACGACCCTGTGCCTGTTGTGGAACATGTTGTGGAAGATATTGTGGAATTGGGGAACAGCCTGGGGTTGGAGGTGAGTGGTGAGGATGTGGAAGAGTTGGTGGAGGAGCACAGGGTAGAGCTAACAACTGAAGAGCTGCAAGAGCTTCATCTGGAACAGCAACAGACCACAGCTGAGGTTATTGCTTCACAGGAAGAGAGAGAGAGAGATAAGGAGGTGCCTTCTTCAGTGCTTAAGGAGATGTGCACAAAGTGGAATGAGTTGCAGACATTTGTTGAAAGATACCACCCTGAGCAAGCTGAAATGAGCCTTCTGTGCAACCACTTCAGTGACAGAGCCATGTTGTACTTCAGAAAAGTGTTGAAGAGTCGCCAGAAACAGAGGACTGTGGACAGCTACTTCACCAGGCAGGGGTCTAGTGACTCTCAAGCTGGTCCTAGTGGCATTAAAAGACCAAGAAGGAAGTAACCCCAGAGAGGACTTGTCACCTGAAGTCCTTTTGGGGGATTCCCTTCCAACCACTAACACCTGCTCCAATCATCATATACATATCTTCCAGATGCCTGCAAGTCTCTTCAATAAAGGTAAGTAAATGTTATTTTTTTTTATTTTGAGTGATTATTTTTTTGTGGAACGAATTAATTGTATTTACATTATTTCTTATGGGAAATAAGGTTTCAGATAACGAAAGATTCAGATTAAGTAATAGCTCCTGGAACGGATTAATTTTGTTAACCGAGGGTCCACTGTAAAGAAAAATTGGATATCACATTGGAGAGAGGGATTATGGAAGTGAATGTTTTCAGATATTTGGGAGTTGACTTGTCAGCGGATGGGTTTATGAAGGATGAGGTTAACCAAAGAATTGGTGAAAGAAAAAAGGTGAGTGGTGCGTTGAGGTATCTGTGGAGACAAAAAACGTTATCCATGGAGGCAAAGAAGGGAATGTACGAAAGTATAGTGGTACCAACATTCTTATATGGGTGTGAAGCATGGGTTGCAAATGCTGCAGCGAGGAGGCGGCTGGAGGCAGTGGAGATGTCCTGTCTAAGGGCAATGTGTGGTGTAAATATTATGCAGAAAATTTGGAGTGGAAATTAGGTGGTGTGGAGTTACTAAAAGTATTTGTCAGAGGGCTGAAGAGGGGTTGTTGAGGTGGTTTGGTCATTTAGAGAGAATGGATCAAAGTAGAATGACTTGGAGAGCGTATAAATCTGTAGGGGAAGGAAGGCGGGGTAGGGGTCGCCTCGAAAAGGTTAGAGGGAGGGGGTAAAGGAGGTTTTGTGGGCGAGGGGCTTGGACTTTCAGTAAGCATGTGTGAGCGTGTTAGATAGGAGTGAATGGAGACTAATGGTTTTTGGGACCTGACGAGCTGTTGGAGTGTGAGCAGGGTAATATTTTGTGAAGGGATTCAGGGAAACCAGTTAATTGATTTAGTTGGACTTGAGTCCTAGAAATGGGAAGTACAATGCCTGCACTTTAAAGGAGGGGATTGAGATATTGGCAGTTTAGAGGGATTTTCTGAACTGTCGTATCTTAGCGCCTCTGCAAAGACAGTGATTATGTGTGAGTGAGGTGAAAGTGTTGAATGATGAAAGTTTTTCTTTTGGGGATTTTCTTTCTTTTTGGGTCACTCTGCCTCGGTGGGAGACGGCCGACATGTAACAAAAAAAAAAAAAAAACTTAATTTTTTTGTGTGATGATGGATTCAAAATGGAGGTAAAGTGTTATACAGGAGAGACCTAAGAACATGGTTAATGAACAGAGGAAAGGTTGCTTTAGTGCCTGGAATGCCTGTATTGATTATTTTTTACTCTCTCTTTAATTGGAATTTACTAAATTTTGAAGAAAAAAAAAGGTAAAATAAAGCAGTTCTCTCTTCCTGTCACTTACACTTCCAGTGTCTACTTTATTTCCTGCTCCTCTTATCCTCTCCAATACTTTGGAAAAACTGGCCACTATCTTTCTGATAGACTTGCTAATATGAATCTGAGTCCTGGCTTTGATTCTGTAGATGCCTTTCTCTCTCATTATATTTTCAAATGCCCTAAACTACAGAACACTCATGAGTTTACATTATAACATCTACACCTTTCCTATATATTTTCATTGCTTTTCCTGTCTTCTGCCTAGGTGGGTTTTGACTCATGAAATTGTAATGACAACTGCAAACAAACCATACCACGGGCGGGGCTTGAACCCGTGGTTATTATTGAAGTCAGCTGGCCCAGTGCCTAATGTGTTGGTCTGGAGTTTTACGACTCTCTAACCACAGGTTCAAGCCTAGTCCGTGGTGTGGTTTTTTAGGTGGGTTTTGTTCTACGGGAGATTCTGTCCTTATAGACTACCTCCACTATTTCTTCTACTACTACTACTATTTCTTTACTAACACTCCACTCTGCCTCTTTTTCACTACCTCTACCACTACTACACTACTGTAACTACTGCTACTACCACAACCACCACACTACACTACTGTTTTCTCCTCCCGTTCTACCACTCCCAGCCCTTTCTCACAAACTCTGGCTCCCTTTCTTTCTCACTTCAATGTGACTAGTTAATGGTCCAAGTGGGGCCGAAACATTGTCGTAAGTTTCAATCTCCTATGTACAGGTTATCTGTGTATTTTCCAGCCACATTATTGTGCTTTTTTTCTTTATGGTGAGTAATTAAGGACCCAGCATGCAAAGCTGGAAAGAGCAGTTACCGACCAAGAACTTTCAGTGTGTATAGAGCCCCTGCCTCATAAAGAACATCAACTAATCTTTAAAGGCATGTGCAACAATTATGAACAATTGTAGCTGCAGGGAAGGGTAGTCAATCAGTAGATTTAAGGACCTAGAATGAAATCTAAACAGATGTACCTTGAGAGTAAAGAAAGTGGGTCTGGCAATTCAGGAGAAGCAAGTCATGTATGTAATCCTTGGAATGTCCAGTGGTCAAACAACAAAATACCTTCCAGCAGATAGGGAAGTGCATCATTCATCACAGCCAAACCTGGTACTTGGTGAAGGTAGCAAGTGACAAAATAAAGTATTGACATCACCTACACATGAACACTTCACATGTAACAGTAAAATCCCTAATTAAGAGTCCGTAATTCCCTATTTTATCCATATTGATAGTGCTCGGTTGTTTACTGAATCAGTGAATCAAGTCGGATGATTCCGAAGTTTGTCTCGTATAGGTCTCAGCATCCAAATCCAGAACCTGTCTGTTTTCATTGTTCTCTGACCCATAGCCTGCCTGCGCCAGTTTATCGTCTGTGCTCACTCGTACATACACTTGTCATTCAGTCTCCAATTTTCCCTGGATTTACGATAGTTTGACTATTAACATTATGTAAAGTACAATTAACAATGGCTTCTAAAGCAAGTGGTGGTGCCAAGAGGAAGAGGAAATGTGTGGTTCTTGTGTTAAGCAGAAACTCTAATTAATCAAGGATGAGTGTGGCATCTCAGTGGTGCGTGTATGTGAGGAATATGGTGTTAAGAAACAGTGATATCCACCACGAAAAAGTACTGTAAATTATGAATGTAAAATTACTTTACAGTATTGTACTGTTGTATTACAGGTTACAATACTTGTATTCTTGGTGTACAATAGTCTTCTGAATCAGCGGAAAATTTCACTGATTCAGAACTTCATCTGTTTATGATCATAAATTTATTTCATAATTTGGAATATACAGACGTCAGAAATAATGCACACCCCTTTTCCCTCTTAGTCCTTTAAATAGAGGGCTCACTGTACCAGAAAGGTGACTGAACTAGACCTAAGGCATAAGAGCACCAGGAAGTGCTATTATGCATCTGAAGCCTCTGAACCCATGAGGAGAGCCCCTATAGGGACCAGAGTAGCCAGTACCTGTGGACTTCTGCAGAGAAGGCCACAAGATTTCTGAAATGAAAGCTTGGAGCCCAGGAGATTATGACCAGGGAGAAGGGCAGTTTGTAGAACTACCAAGCATAGATGGCAGAAAAGGCAAACCTTGAATATGAAGAGGTGCTGGTGGTGATGCAAATATAAATCATCCTGGTGACTACCAGGATGCCGAAACAGCTCAGCCAAGGGAGGCAAGTAAACCTGGGGAGTACGGGACTTGTACCTACCAGAAGGGATAAGATATCCATTGTTGTGGTTGTCAATCAAAAAGCCGAAGCAGCCCAAATGGAAAACTAGAACAGAGTAAAAGCATCATAGTGCACTACCAATAAACTGAAGACCTCCTGGAAGAAATAGTCTTCCAACAGCTCTTGAAGACAGAGTGACAAGAAATCAGCCAGTATGAAAATGAATGAATTTTAGATGCTGAAGATCACTGTCAGAGTGAGAAGAGGACAGAAAATGCCCAAGTCAGAGCCAAATGTTAGGAAAGCCAAGAGATCCATCTTGTGCAACCAAGAAAAGCTATGTGACTGGATTCAAGAGTTATACTCTCGAAACCCACCTTCAGGCCTGATGTCATTATCAACTGTCTGGTCAACAAAACTATTGCTACACTACCCCAAAGATCTACACAGCCATAAAACCCTGGCTGATCTGGCACTTATTTCAAATAGTGGTTTACTTTCCTCTTTAAAACCTCTCCCTTTGTTTTAATGATATTACTAATATCTTTAATTAGAAGGTTAAAAGTCATGCACTATGGATACTAACACATTCATATCAACCTGCCTGTGTTTACTTAACACTTCCTCCAGTATCTCTCACTCAACTAAATAGTTATATCTGATCCTCAAGAATTTTTGTATATGTGGGTGTGAAGCATGGGTTGTAAATGCTGCAGCGAGGAGGAGGCTGGAGGCAGTGGAGATGTTGTGTCTAAGGGCAAAGTGTGGTGTAAATTTTATGCAGAGAATTCGTAGTGTGGAAATTAGGAGGTGTAGAGTTACTAAAAGTATTATTCAGAGGGCTGAAGAGGGGTTGTTGAGGTGGTGTGGTCATTTAGAGAGGGTGGAGCAAAATAGGATGACTTGGAGGGTGTATAAATCTGTAGCGGAGGGGAGGAGGGGTAGGGGTCGTCCTAGGAAAGGATGGAGAGAGGGGGTGTGCAAGAGGCTTGGACATGCAGCAGGCATGTGAGCTTGTTAGATAGGAGTGAATGGAGACGAATGGTTTTTGGGACTTGATGAGCAGTTGGAATGTGAGCAGGGTAATATTTTGTGAAGGGATTCAGGGAAACTGGTTAGCTAGACCTGAGTCCTGGAGATGGGAAGTGCAATACCTGCATTTTAAAGGAAGGTTTTGGGATATTGGCTGATTGAAGTGACGTTTAAACTATCGTATCTGAGCACCTCTGCAAAGACAGTGATTATGTGTGAATGATAGTAAAAATGTTGAATGATGGTGAAAGTGTTTCTTTTTTGGGTCATCCTGCCTCAGTGGGAGATGGCTGGAGTGATATTTTTTTTTGGGGGGATTAACTCCTTACCTTGTGTACTTAAAAAAAAAGTATTATCAGGTACTGTGCATATTTTTATCTTCTCTACACTGTGACAATACATTCTAAGTGTTTTGAGGAGTTTCCAGTAGTTTAGATACATTGTAAGCAGACAACACAGTTTCCAGCTCTGATATACAAGGCATTTTACTGCAGAAGAGAATAAGTGTCAAATTCAAATAATAGAGAAAAACCACAGGTGTAGGGAAGATCAGTTATAAATCCCAGGTTACCATATATTGGGGCTTCGAGCCTAACTTACAGATGCAGAAGACAATATCTACACACTACCACAGAAGAAACAAAGGAATCTATTTAATCACTAACCCAGATTTTGGCTATACAGAAGCTTATTCTTTTCTTCCACACAAAGTCTCTTATTTCTTACCTTGAAAGGAGCTCCGAGTACAGAACAGCATTCTATGTGCGAGAGCATAAATGATTAAATAAAAGTATTATCATTGGTCTTCTCATTTTTGACAGATCTCATGATACAACCAATTATTTATCAAGCCTTTGACGAGTTCGCTTATTTTTCTCTAAGCAAAGTCATAACACCTGGTAATTCCAAAAATCTTTTCAGCACCTTTCATTCTGCATCCTGTGCCTGTTTTGAGCTCTTCATTTTTTTTCATATCAAAGTAGTTTGAATTTGTCATCACTATACATAGCGTTACTTTCCTTTCATTATTTTTCTTCACTATCATTCTGCTTCCTCCTCTATGAAGGGCTATTTCAGCACTTATAAGGCATCTGAGATTTCATCTGAATGAAAGTTCGTTCTCGAAAGAATACCAAGTACCAGTGCTAACGGTATTTTCATTTCTTCAGAAGTGCCACATTCCAAGAATCAGGTCTAGGTGTTCTGCATGAGCTTTTTGTCTTTCTTTTCAAAGACTACAGTACCATTCATTCAACTGCCGTTTTGCTAGAAGCATGTTAGCATCACAGTTCAAATGGCCCTCTGAACTGTTAAACTCCCACCCCTTCTTAAAGAGTGCAGGTACTGCACTTCCCACCTGCAGTCCAACTAATTGATTTCCCTGAATTCCTCCATGTTACCTGGATCATACTCCCACAGCACATCAAGTTGTAAGAACCACTTGTCTCTACTACAAACACACTAACACAAGCATGTTGGCTGTCCAAGCCCCAAGCACTCAAAACCTCCTCTATCCCCTTACCTGAGAACCCACTATCCCTCCTTCCCTCCATCCTACATTAATACACCCTCCTAATCATCTCATTCTGCTTCATGCTCTCTAAATGTTCAAACCACCTAAACAACCCCTAAATATTTCTAGTAACCTAATAGAGTAGGATCCCCATATCTGCGGGGGACACGTTCCAAGGACCTACCATGAATACCAAAACCACGGATAGTAGCAAACCCTACGTGTAAGTCCTATACATACCTATTACGTATAAAGTTTAATTGATAAATTATGAACAAAAAGTGATGAATTATCACTTTTTCACTGATGGAAGCACTTCACGGCTTCTCTTAGGTTTTGAAGAAGTGCCAGCTTCTTTACTTTTGCACTTTGGGGCCATTATGCAAAATTAAGAGGTATTTTTGGGCCACAGTAAATTTTGGATAACAAACCGCAGATACCAAATCAGTGGATACAGGGGTTCTACTGTACGTTCTAATCTCTATCAGGGTCTTCAGTGCTAGCCTTCATGCTTATCAGCATGAACACAGATTCATGCTGTAACCTAATATGAGTGGAAGGGAAAACAAAAAGATTTTTTACTTGATATTTACAGTTTTATAGACACTTTGGCAGCCCTTTTTCTTCTTTATTAAAGTTTTCTATATTTTTTTAATATCCCAGCTGTCTCCTACAAAGGTAGGGTGACCCTTAACCCTTTCAGGGTCCAAGGGGGGTCTCCGAAACTCGTTCTCAGGGTCCAAGAATTTAAAAAAAATAAAAAAATTATTTTTTCTTATGAAATGATAGAGAATCTTTTTCCGATCATAACGCCACAAAAATTATGAAATTTGATCGAAAACTAACGGAATTATGCTTTCGCGAAGTTAGCGGCAGCCATGACACTTACGCATCGGCGATTTCGCCCACTTTGAGCCCTATTTTCGGCAGATTCCAATGTTTCAGGCAACTAAAATTAGAGCTATTTCGCTAGAACTCCATTTCTTCTATCAATTGAATACAAGAAACCGCCTATTTACCTATTACAACTACCCAAAATAGTGGTCAGAAAATGGCAATTTGGCCAATTTCACACAAATTTCAAACTATGCCAATTTCAAAATAGGGTCCAGAATAAACAAGGCAGACATTCCTGGCACTAAAATAACGTCTTCTCTGTTCATTAGTCACGTTTCCAGGCCCTCTTACATTACTTTTGCTTTTCATTTTGAATTTTTATTCTGCAAAACAAATAGAAGATTTACTGTTATGTATACAACTGCATCATTGTAAAAATGGTATAAATAATATTATAGCACTTGTGCATGAATATTAGACTCGCCAGTTGATGTGTATTGGATGCATGGTGTGATTTGTTTACTCTTGAACATCGTCAAAAATCGAACATTTTCACTACTTTGAGCTCAATTTCAAGGTACTTGTCGTTGTCAAACCAATCAAAATCATCTCTATTTCTGTAATATATCTTCCAATCTATCAAATGAGACCAAGAAAACGAGAATACATCAATAAATACCATACGAAAATAGACTGCAAAGTCGCTGTTTTAAACCAAAACATGGTCAGAGTTTTATTTTCCTCATTATGCACTGTGTGGTGCAGGATTTTTTTATACTGCGCACACTGACCGCACTAGACCCATTCTATCACATCTAGGCCTAACAGCCTGTTTCTGCTTGATTTGAGGGCGCTAGAATTTAGGCGTACTAGTACATCAATAACCCCAGGGCGTAAGCCGTACTAGTACGTCAATAACCCTGAAAGGGTTAAAAGAAAAAAAAAAATCTGTCATTCATTCAATTGCTGTCTTGCCAGAAGTCTCTCTCTCTCTCAACCCCTCTGAATGAAGGTTGGGGGGAGGGGGGGAGAGACATTTTATACAGACCTTGTATGCTTCTGAATTCAGCTTTTCAATGAACTTGTTCTAATTATGAGCACCTAGAATAGGCTTCCCAGTATATGTTTGATTGTTCCTTGTCTCAAGGCAGTTCTCTGATTGTTATATTTTCTTATGTTCTCTAAACATGAATTTACACTTATTTGCACTTTATTGCAGCCAAGATCGGTGTATTATATTTGATATTGCCATGTCTAGTTCCTCACTGTTCATGAAAATAAAATCTAGTGTATTTTCATTTCTAGTAAACTATAGAAATTTAAAGAGCTCCCTGGTATGTGGCTGTTGGGTTAGAGTATGTACAGATGTCT
>WNWK01021170.1:0-34489 GCA_009830355.1 Cherax destructor | reverse complement strand
CAAAACCCCTTTATCAGCCTATCCTGGGAAATGAGATCAAGGAAGCTAATGTTGCAAAAAGTGGTTGATATGTTAACGAAAAATAGATCGAAAACAGTGGTGGGTTGAAATTGTTGTTGGTGTGGATCCATGAAAAACAGGCGGATGTTATGTTATTTTCCCTATTTATCATCAAGGTTCTCATTTACTGCATAGGGTATTCTTAAAAGGTTTTTAGGGTAAAGGGGGGCTTTATAGGCTAAAAGATCTTACTCAGGTTTAGCTGCTGCTCTTAAAACTTATTGGTCCTTTCACTTCCTCTAAAGGTTAAAACCAACATTATAAAAAAAGAGCTTATTAAAAGTATATACATATAATATCAGGTCTCACTCCTAAACATATAATGCCTTTCCCAAAGCCTGGCTCAGCTACCTTCAACTCTCTTTTTTTTAAAATCAGTGTCTTGATACACTGAAGATCACTGAATGTCATAGTAACATCGATCTCCCCTCCCCATTCCTTTTGGGCACTCACAGCCCTGAACCAAGATAAGATCAGCACCTACAACACCAGCTCACTCCGGCCATTGTTCTTTCCAGGGGGGGCTTGTGGAAAACAACATCTCTCTCGCCCTCCCCCTCAAACAAGAACACATCACTTTTTGACATTCTCCTATCTTATGTTATTACAAGAGAATAATTATAATTATTACTTAATAAAATGTGTGCATTATTTATAAACTATTATATTGAAAAATCAGTTTAATCCAGCTCTTAATTTTTAAGGCTGGCCAAGTTTAAAACCCAACCCAACAGTACTTCATTAATTCAATATTGGGTATTCATTTTAAATCAACAATCTGGGTTCCAATAGCCCCCAAAACAAGTCCATAATCCCCCACCTCAGACGGAGTCTTATAAAAGGAGTCTTATAAGACGAGTCTAAAAAAGCAACAGTGTCCCGAGGATACGGTGGAAAATAAGGTTTAGCCTAAAGGTGGTAGTAACCTACTAGGGGTTTTACATATACCACGCCCATTTATTTTTTTGTAAAAAGTTATACAACCAAGGTGATACAACTTTTAAACACCTCAAAATCCTAAAATGGCTCACTGAACCATTCCTTTTGAATAAACATGCATTTCGGCCCCTTTACCATACCATACAAAACCGTGAATGGAACAATACTAGAACAGAGTGCAGAGGTTATTAGAAAAACAGTTCAACCACATCCACATCTGAGGGTGTAACCATTAACTACTTTGGTTGTTACTAACATAATACATTTTTACAATGCAAGGACTACACACAAAGCCCCACTGTGAAAGCCAGCACCGACAGGCCTGTGCCTCCGCTGCGGTAAATCCAGCAGGCAACTGGTACTCCAGGATGGCATCTTCTGATCAGGAGATGAGTAGAGCCAAACCAGAGCAGTCAGGTATACCCCAGGCAAAGCTTCAAAAAACATGTAAAAGGTGTCTCTACGTGGTGGCGAACCAAAAGTGAGACTCTCAGTCAACACCCAAAATCCTTAAAATGGTCAGGCACGCCCCCCATCTTCCGAGGACCTCACTCCATACAGATCCTCCAACCTTATAAGGGAGGAACTGCTATAGTACATGGAGGAGAGGGACCACTCAGGCAACCGTTGGACCGTTTCGTCTTAGAGCACACCCAAGACACAAACAACATACCTCCCGGACTTCTCATGTCACCGAAGGTTGTCAACTCCGCCTCAACTCACAATATTTGATACCCTGACTCCCTTTCTTGTCTGGCTCCAACCATCTCCTTCACAGTTGAATGGCTGGTAGGGAATACTCAGGCCCGCCAAGAGTTCACCACTGCAAAAACAACAAGGTCAGCACAAGACAAACACTATGTACTAAGCATGCACCATTTATCTACATGAAACATCTAGAAAGAACCTCAGCAATCACAGACAAAGCCCATCTTAAGAGTCTGATTGGTCACCATCATAGGAACAGGGTGAAGCAATCCTGGGACATATACAGATGCAGAATAGACAACCCACAGTGAAAAATTCCTTCCTGTGGCAATATTACCAATTCTGAATCTTGCAGTACAAACACAAACCCCAAGACATCTTCCCGCACCCTGGCTGTGTACATCAAGTTTACAAAAAATACTTTCACGTTCCATCTCCCACAATAATTTTGAATACTCAATGAACTCAATTGATTTTACACACATGGAAATTGATTTGGCACCCAGGCCAGGAATATCACATCTTCCTGCCTCATGCTTTACTTTATCTAATACTTTTGCATCTTTTAAGACATCAGCATCAAACTTTCTAAGCCAGTAAACTTTAGTTGTTATATGTACTTTGTGGCAGTCAGTGCATTTGTTCAGGGTGCCATTGACTTTGGGAACCATGAGCAAGGGAATGCCCACTGACTCACTAAGCACTACACATGGGTAATGAAAGAATTTCACTTCTTCCTCCATCCCCCAGTTTTCATACAGTTTTTTCACACACAAATATTGTCGAATTGGCTCAGCTTCCTTATCAATTTCTTCATGAAGTCTTGACTTTACCCTTTAGTGACATCCCAAACTTTTACAAGGTTACACGGTGGTTGAGCCAACTCTCCAACACTTTCCTTAGAAAGATCAAACATTATTTCTCCAATCTCTCTCATAAACATGGAATTTCTTACATACTTTTCGGCCATTACATACAGAGTATTATTTTGCACCTCTTTACATACTGGATCCACTGAAACATTGGTCACTCTAGGTTTCTGATATAATGCTAAATCCTCTAACCAGTTACTGTATACATTATTCTTACACCTTTTCTGCTCGGGTGTGTGGTTATATATCTTACACTTGAGAACTTTCCCCACACCATGGTCAGCTCACAGCAACTTTCCATACAGTATTTCACGTGAACTGGCTCCAATGCCAGCACCTCATCTCCAGCCTCCAGAGCATTATGGTCCACGTTATGGTCCTACTTCATCATTTGGATCTGGTTGATGGGTACTTTCACTGGTACCATCCATTTCATACAAGCCAAACAGTATCTGAAACTGAGAAAAGCTCCGAGGGGAAGTATCACCATTCTCCCCAAGCCAATAGCTCAGAGAATCCAGAGTGCTTCCCCACTCAGCAGTTACAAAGAGGGGTCCTCTCATCCCAGATGTTAGTATTGTCTATACTACAGGCTTGCATCATTGTCTTTAGGGTCTGATGGAAGTTCTCTGGTTTCCCTTGAGATGGAGGGTAATAGATAGCTGAAAAGTTAGGCTCTACATGAAAAAAGAACTTCATCAAAGCCCTTAACCCTTTGGGGGTCGGTGCCGTACTAGTACGTTTTACGAGCAGGGGTTGGTGCCGTACTAGTACGCCCAAATTCTAGTGGCCTCAATTTAAGCAGAAAACGTCTGGTAGGCATACATATGAAAGAATGGGTCTGTGTGGTCAGTGTGCGCAGTATAAAAAAAATCCTGCAGTACACACTGCATAATGAGAGAAAAAAAAACTGACCGTTTTTTTCGATTAAAACAGCGAGTTTGCAGTCGATTTTCGTATGGTTTTTATTGATGTATTCTCGTTTTCTTGGTCTCATTTGATAGAATGGAAGATATATTACAGAAATAAGGATGATTTTGATTGGTATGACAATGACAAGTACCTTGAAATTGAGCTCAAAGTAGCGGAAATGTTCGATTTTTGACGATGTTCAAGAGTAAACAAATCACACCATGCCTTCAATACACATCAACTGGCGAGTCTTATATTCATGCACAAGTGCTCTGATATTATTTATACCATTTTTACAATGATGCAGTTGTATACATAACAGTAAATCTTCTATTTTTTGTGAGAATAATAATTCAAAATGAAAAGCAAAAGTAATGGAACAAGGGCCTGGAGACGTGACTAATGAACAGAGAACATGTTATTTTAGTGCCAGGAATGTCTGCCTTGTTTACTCTGGACCCTATTTTGAAATTGGCATCGTTTGAAATTTGTGTGAAATTGGAAAATTGCCATTTTCTGACCACTATTTTGGGCAGATGAAATTGGTAAATAGGCGGTTTCTTGTACTCAATCGATAGAAGAAATAGAGTTCTAGCGAAATAGCTATAATTGTAGGAGACTGAAACATTGGAATTTGTCGAAAATAGGGCTCAAATTGGGCAAAATCGCCAATGCGTAAGTGTCATGGCTACCGCTAACTTCGCAAAAGCATAATTCCGTTAGTTTTCGATCAAATTTCATAATTTTGGTGGCGTTATGATCGGAAAAAGATTCTCTATCATTTCATAAGAAAAAAATAATTTTTTTTTTTCCAAAAAATTTTCGACCCCAGGAACACTTTCCTGAGAAGGCCTGTCGACCCCCAAAGGGTTAAGACTACATGAGTTGTCATCTTATATAGAGGGACTGCTTCCAGGTACCTGGTAGTAGAGCAATTTGTTGTGAGTAAATAATCATTTCCCATTCTGGTCCTTGGGATTGGACCAACTACATCTACTATCAGCTTGCTGAAGGGTCCACCTGGTGCTGAAATATGCTGAAAGGGAACAGGTTTAATACTTGGGCAAGGTTTCCCTATAAATTGACAGACATGATAGGTCTTACTATTTTCTTCCACAGTCTCCCACAGCTGAGTCTTGAAGAAATGCCTGGAAACCTTGGACATCATCATCATTTGGTGACAAAACACTTGTTCTCCTTCCCTTGGTACTACAAACAGAGGCAACCTCTTTGTAAAAGCTTCCTCTCTGTAATGAAAGCACTTATTAAATTGTGAAACTGCTTCCTCAGCCACAGCTGAGGCTCTGCTCAGTGTGACATCATTCTCCTGTACAGAAATTAAATGCACCTTAATAGATGCAGTCTCTCCCACACTCCTGAACTGATCTATGCTCCAATCATGCTCAGCTCTGGCTGGAACATCCCTTTCTTCAGTCGACTGCAGTTCAACATCAGAAAACAGTGTTTCCAGACTTAAGCCCTCATCATCTTCATGAGAAATATCATAAAGACTATTGATAGCATGATCATGAGCCATACTTCTCATGGTGGAACCAGTAGGGAGAAGGTCTGGAAGGGTCTCTCTAGCCTTCTCCTCCCAAACTTTGGGAATTGGTTCCCCCCTTACTAGATGTTCCTCACTGTCTAACAGGCCCATTACATTATTTCCTAATAAGAGGTCAACACCCTCAAAGGGAATCTCATCTGAAATACCTACAGGGAGATAGCCAACTTGGTATGCGGATTCTACCCATAACTTGTGTACAGGTGTTCTTATGGTCGAACCCGTAATACCTTTCAATAATATATCTTTCCCAGTATAGGTATCATTAGACACTGGCAGCACTCCCGCACGTAGCAAGGAGTAGGTGCTACATCCATCTCTCAAGGACAACATGTTCTCAACCCTGCCCACATCCTTGTGCAAGGCAACTGTAGACTTACTAGCAAAAACCCACATCCTGGGGTCTAATTCTAAGGGTTCCTCCTCACCTTGCCTTGAAGACCTAATGCAAGCCACCGGATGTGTCTCTGCAGTTAGGGTTCCCTGGGATTGTTCCTCCTTTCTCTGATCTTGCTGTTTATAAAAGCAATACTTTTGTATGTGACCAGTCTTGTTACAGTAGTAACAGGTATAATTCCTAAAGGTATGTTTACCTTTTGGAGTAGGACTAGTACTGTGTGCTCGAGGAACTGAAACATTATTTGATGGACTAGGTAACCTTTGAGCTCCAGCTGACTTACCTTTCCCTTCTGTTTGAGAGGGTGCCTCAGCCTTCATTTGTCCCTGAAAATTCTTGTCCCACCTACCTTTATGACCGTAGGATTTGGAATAAGGTTTAGAAAAGACAGGGAAATTTTTTGAATGAGCATGACTGTTTTTACCTACCAATTCCCTATGAGCTAAGAAACGGTCACCCAGATCCATTGCTGCTGAAAGATTCTCTGGGTTTCTGTCCTCCAAATATTCTCTAAGGTCAACAGGGATTGCATTGTACAATTCCTCATGAACAATTAGGTCTACTAACTTCTCATAGTCCTTGTTCACTCCTTTTGAACAAGCCCACTTCTTAAACTGGAACAGTTTCTCATTCCCTAACTCAGTTAAGGTCTGCCCCTCCTGAAATTTTTTACTTCTGAACTTTTGCCTATATTTCTCAGGTATCATTTGGTATGCAAGCAATACTACCTCCTTTACTTTCTCATAATCAGAAAATTCTCCTTCTTCCAGAGTCTCTACTCTCTGAAAACCTTTGCCTACAAGCTGTGTGCGAACTAGGGTAGCCCATTGCTGTTTGGGCCATCTTTGCTCCTTTGCAGTCTTCTCAAAAAAGGAAAAATATCTGTCTGGGTCACTCTCTGTAAACTTAGGGACAAAATGTGCAGCTTTAGTTAGGTTAAAGTACTGCTCAGGCTCTTGGTCTGAACCTCCTAACCCTTTACGTACTCTCTCCTGAGTTTCTAAGAATTTTGTCTTAGCTGCTAACAAAGCTATCTCAAGTTTCATCATCGCTTCCTTATCACCTGAAGGAGGTGATTCCTCCTGTTCACTGTTAACAGACATGTTTACTGATGAATTATTTACCTCCTCACTGAAGCCAGGAAATTCTAATGATTCAGCTTCTGACATATTTATCCTTAAATTCCTGCACAGCATCAATGGACAAGGTCTTTACACAGGTACATAAAAAATAACACAAGTTCAATGGAAAAATCTTCACATGGCACTCTACCATAACCACAAACAAAATGTGTTACTCAACTTTCATCCCCACTCTGGAGAAAACAACCTGTAAACTAATACATGAACCTTCCACTGACACCACCAAGGCAATTTTTACAAGGTAAATTTTACAAGGTAAAGTTTATCCTACCTAAACATGTGACTCATAACCCTATCTCATACCAGTACATCTCAAAGAATGTTTTGAGTTATTTTAACAGTCAAATAACTCTCCCGGTTAAGGCCCCCATGTTATGTTATTTTCCCCTATTTATCATCAAGGTTCTACATGTACTAGCATAGGGTATTTACTTAAAAGGTCTTAGGGTAAAAGGAGGACATTTATAGGCTAAAAGATACTTACTCAGGTTTAGCTGCTGCATCTAAAAACTTATTGGTCCTTTCACATTCCTCTCAAAGGTTATTTAAACCAACATTATAAAAATAGAGCTATATTAAGAAGTATATACATATAATATACAGGTCTCCACTCCTAAACATATAATCAGCCTTTCCCAAAGCACATGGCTCAGCTGCCACCTTCAACTCTCTTTTTCTTAACCCTCCAGTGTCTTGATACACTGAAGATCACTGAATGTCATAGTAACATCGATCTACAACCCTCCCCATTACCTTTTGGGCACTCATTCAGCCCTGAAGCCAAGATAAGATCAGCACCTACAACACCAGCTCACTCCAGCAGCCATTGTTCTTCTCCAGGAGGGCTTGTGGGAAAACAACAGTCTCTCTAAGCTCCTCCCCCTCAAACAAGAACACATCACTTTGCACATCTCTCAACATATCTTATGTTATTACAATGAGACATGCAACTTATAATTATTACTTAATAAAATGTGTGCATTATTTATATAACCTATTATATTGAGAAAATCAGTTTAATCCAGCTCTTAAGTTTTTAAGGCTGGCCAAGCCTTTTAAACTCAACCCAAGCAGTACTTCTGATTAATTCAATATAATTAGGTATTCATGTTATTTAATTACAACAATACATGCTGGGTTCCAATAGCCCCCATAACAAGTCCATAATACCCCATAACAGCGGATGATAGTATTTACATGGCGATAATTTGTGAAAAGGCAAGGAAGTTGCACCCAGATCTTGTCAAGACAATGCCTGCAACCAGTTGTTAGGCAAGTGATTTTAAAGCCAGCAAAGGCTGGTTTGACAGGTTTAAGAAACGTAGTGGCATACACAGTGTTGTTAGACATGGTGAGGCAGCCAGCTCAGACAAACGTGCAGCTGAAAAATTTGTGCATGAATTCCAGGGGTTCGTAGAGGCTGAACAATTCCTCCCCCAACAAGTGTTTAACTGTGATGAAACAGGCCTGTTTTGGAAGAAAATGCTCAACAGGACCTACATTACTCAGGAGGAAAACGCACAGCCAGGACACAAGCCTATGAAAGACAGGCTAACTCTTATGATGTGTACCAATGCCAGTGGTGATTTTAAAGTAAAGCCTTTACTGGTGTATCACTATGAAAATCCCAGACCCTTCAAGAATCACAATGTTGACAAGAATAATTTGTGTGTGCATTGGAAGGCTAACACCAAGGCATGGGTCACTACGGAGATTTTCAAGGAATGGGTGACTGGAGTGTTTGGCCCTACTGTGAAGAAATACCTCCTGGAAAAGAAATTGCCACTCAAGTGCCTCCTGATACTGGACAATGCTCCTGCTCACCCTCACAACTTGCAAGAGTGTTTGTCTGACAAGTTTAATTTCATCAGAGTGAAGTTCTTGCCTCCTAACACCACTCCTCTCCTCCAGTCCATGGACCAGCAGGTCATTTCCAACTTCAAGAAACTGTACACCAAAGCAGTGTTTGAAAAGTGCTTTGAAGTGACCTCGGACACTGAGTTGACCCTAAGAGAGTTCTGGAAAGATCACTTCAACATTGTGCATTGCATACGCCTTATAGGTAAGGCTTGGGAGGGAGTGACTTCCAGGACTTTGAACTCTGCTTGGAGATCATTGTGGCCAGGTTGTGTCCAACAGAGGGATTTTGAATGATTTGAGGCTGACCCTGACCTTGACCCTGACGACCCTGTGCCTGTTGTGGACTATTGTGGCATTGGGGAACAGCCTGTGGTTGGAGGTGAGTGGTGAGGATGTGGAAGAGTTGGTGGAGGAGCACAGGGTAGAGCTAACAACTGAAGAGCTGCAAGAGCTTCATCTGGAACAGCAACAGACCACAGCTGAGGTTATTGCTTCAAAGGAGGAGGGTGAGAGACAGAAGGAGGTGCCCTCTTCAGTGCTTAAGGAGATGTGTACAAAGTGGAATGAGTTGCAGACATTTGTTGAAAGACACCACCCTGAGCAAGCTGAAATGAGCCTTCTGTGCAGCCACTTCAGTGACAGAGCCATGTCGCACTTCAGGAAAGTGTTGAAGGGTCGCCAGAAACAGAGGACTCTGGACAGTTACTTTACCAGGCAGGGGTCTGGTGACTCTCAAGCTGGTCCTAGTGGCATTAAAAGACCAAGAAGGGAAGTAACCCCAGAGAGGGACTTGTTACCTGAAGTCCTTTTGGAGGGGGATTCCCCTTCCAACCACTAACTCCCTGCCCCTATCAGCAACTCTACCTTCCAGATGCCTGCAACTCTTCAATAAAGGTAAGTAAATGTATATACAGTGGTACCTCGAGTTACGATGGTCCCCAAAATCGCCCTTTTATGTAAGTTTATTTTTTTAAATGCTTTTGTAGGTATATTTTTGGGGGTGTAAAAGGACTAGTCTATTTTACATTATTCCTTATGGGGATAAATTCGTTTGGTAATGGCACTTGAACAGCATTCTCGAACGAAAAAATATCGTAACTCGAGGTACCACTGTATATATATATTGTTTTTAATTTAGTATGTGAATATATTTTTGTGGAACGGATTAATTGTATTTACATTATTTCTTATGGGAAATAATGGTTCGAATTTCGTAAACTTCGTGTTAAGTACTAGCTCCTGGAACGGATTAATTACGATACTCGGGGGTCCACTGTAGTGAGTTTTGGTCATAATTTGAAATGTCCGTATTAGCGGAACACCGTAAGGTGAAGCACCGTAAAGCGGGGTCCTACTGCACCAAGGTTTATACCATGTGTGTGGTACAATGTGTGGTACAGTGTGTGGTACAATGTGTGGTGTAATGTGAGATACAATGTGTGGTAGGTTATTTGTGTTAAACATCTGTTGATTATTCATGTTAAACATCTGTACAGTGGACCCTTGAAAATTGTGATTTATCCATTCCAGAGAGTCTGCTGAAATTCAAAATTCACAATTTTCAAAACTATTTTCCCCATAAGAAATAATGTAAATCAAATTAATCCATTCCAGACACCCGAAAGTATAAACAAACAATTTTTTTTACACATTAAATATATATTTAATTACACAGAAAACAATGACGCATGAAGAATTAAACAATAATAACTTGACACTTACCTTTATTGAAGAGTTGTTGATGTGTGGAAAATGGGAGGAGGGGAGAGGAAGGAGAAGTTGCTATTGTTTGGAAGGGGAATCCCCTTCCATTAACCCTTTCAGGGTCGAGACCTCAATTCTTAACTCTCTCTCTCAGGGTCGAATCATTTTCGGAAAAAAAAAATTATTTTTTCTTATGAAATGATAGAGCATCTTTTTCCGATCATATCACCACCAAAAGTAATAATAATAATAATAATAATAAGGCTTAAAGCACCTAGAGTGATAAAATGCATATAGAGTACACTCATTACTTACCTTAAAATATTTGTAGTCTTAATGGTCTTAATGTAGGGTGAGAGGTGAAAAGTATTTATTTGTAGAAAGTCAGGTGTGGGAAGGAGGTAGGGTAGCCGGCCTGGCCACCCCACCTACGCAGAGTACTATGTAAACAAACGGACAAAGCGTCTGGTTATGGTTCATACACGTTCATACAAACACCTTACATCGTGTACAAGTTGTCTCCACAGTGGTACAGTAGAATAAAGACCAACACTTCCTCCATTCTCATGCAACACACCATTTTTAGTGAATGATGATGATATTATTATTATAATCATAATAAAAAAGAAGCACTAAACCCACAAGGGTCATGAATAGCTATAGATAGAGTGAAGGCATACGAAAGGAATATTTTTCTACAGTTAAGTAACTGGTGTTTGACTAGAGAAAACGTAATTCTTCCGACTCTCCTACAAACCTCTTGGTAAACAAATAAATAAAATAAAATGAAAATAAAATAAAAAATTTATTTCGTTGCAAGTATACATAGGTATTGGTAGTTACAATCATAAAACTAAAATGCAAGGAGAGCCACTGGCATGCCATGGCATTAGGGGCAGCTTAATCTAAAGACTTATTCACTATGTACATAATACTAGAGAAATTGATTGAGTTTATTCTAGTTATATATTTTATTTCAAATTACAATATGATAATACAGTGGTACCTCGAGTTACGATATTTTTTCGTTCGAGAATGCTGTTCAAGTGCCATTACCAAACGAATTTATCCCCTTAAGGAATAATGTAAAATAGACTAGTCCTTTTACACCCCCAAAAATATACTTACAAAAGCATTTAAAAAAATAAACTTACATAAAAGGGCGATTTTGGGGACCATCGTAACTCGAGGTACCACTGTACTATACTATTAAAAAGACAATACTAGAGAAATTGGTTGAGTTTATTCTAGTTGTATATTTTATTTCAAATTACAATATGTTGATGCTATACTAATAAAATAACAATACTAGAGAAATTTATTGAGTTTATTCTAGTTATATATTTTATTTCAAATTACAATATGAGGATACTATACTATTAAAATGAAAATATGATGATATAAAATTGCAACAAGTGTTAAGGAGGATGATAATATAAAACTGAGATTATCTTAAGGAAAACAACATTGAGTTTGAAAGTAGTTACAGTATGAGTATTTAGTTTAGGGTGAGTAGGTGATTTTTGAGAAGAGTCTTAAATTGATTTTCAGACAAGGTTAACTTAATATTTACTGGTAATGAATTCCAGATTCTGGGGACCTTTATGTGCATAGAATTTATACATTGGTTGGTATGGACTGGGTATGTCAAAAAGTGATCTGTGTCTTGTGGTCGTGGGACCTATTAAAGTTGTTGAGGAGAATTTTGAGTGGAGGGTTGATATTAGCATGTAGAGTTTTATGTATGTAGTAGGCACATGAATAGGTATGAATGTTTTTTACGGTGAGTAGTTTTAAAGTTTTGAATATAGGTGGAGTATGCTGTCTAGAGTGGGAATTTGTTATCATCCTGACTGCAGCCTTTTGCTGGGTTATGAGTGGTCTAAGGTGATTTAATGTTGTTGAGCCCCATGCACAGATTCCATAGGTGAGATAAGGGTAGATAAGTGAATGATATAGTGCAAGGAGAGCTGGTTGTGGCACATAATAGCATATCTTTGATAATATGCCTACTGTCTTTGAGATTTTCTTGAAAATTTGTTGTATGTGTGTTTGGAATTTAAGACTACTGTCAAGGTGGATTCCTAGGAATTTTCCCTCTGTGAGTCTTGTGATGGGTGAACCATTGAGCGTTATGGTTAGTGGAACATTTGTGGCTTTGTTTCCAAACTGAATGAAGTAGGTCTTGTCAGTATTGAGAGTAAGCTTGTTTGTCGTCATCCATGTTGATATTTTCTGTAATTCGGCATTAACAGTGTTGGCCAGTATGACTGGATTTGGGTGAGAGAAGACATATGTTGTGTCATCTGCAAATAATATGGGTTTGAGTAGTTGTGATGCATTCGGTAGGTCGTTTATGTAAATGAGGAATAGGAGTGGTCCCAGGACACTTCCTTGAGGGACTCCGACTGTAATTTGTTGTGTGGAAGAGTTCTCTCCATTTGTGTACACGTATTGGCTTCTGTTGCTAAGGTATGACTTTAGGTAGTTGAGTGGGTGCCCCCTAATACCATAGTGTGCTAATTTTGTGAGCAGTAAATCATGGTCGACTGAATCAAATGCTTTGCGTAGGTCTATGAAGATTCCCAGTGGGACTTCTTTCTTCTCAAGTGCAGTGTATATTAACTCTAACATGTGTGTAATAGCATCGTTTGTGCTCTTGTTAGAGTTGAATCCAAATTGACAGGGGTTGAGTACATTGTGTGAGATGAGGTAGGAATAGATCTGTCTATGAATTAATTTTTCAAAGATTTTAGAAAGCAGTGGTAAATTAGAAATTGGTCTATAATTATTCAAGTCAGTTTGATCTCCTCCTTTGTGGATCGGGTGACCCTAGCTATTTTGAGAATTGATGGGAAGGTAGAGTTTTCAATGGATTTATTGAATAGTGTTGCTATAATTGGTGACAGTACCTGTGAAGCTTTTTTGTACATAAAAGGTGGTAAGCTGTTTATGTCTCCTGCCTTGTTTTTAAGGGTGTTGATTATGAGCGAGACTTCAATTGGGTTGGTAGGAGCAAGGAATAGTGTATTAGGGTAGATGTTGGTGAGGTAGTCTGTTGGCCGGGTGTTCGAGGTTGGGATTATACTCACTAGATTCTTTCCTATGGTGGAGAAGAAAACATTAAGTCTGTTTGCTGTCTCAGTTGGTGAGAGTAGGGGTTCATCTGTTTTTGATAATTTGATGGAAGAGGGTACCTAGGGACTGGCAGAGAGCGTGTATTGTTCCTTTGTATAAAGGCAAAGGGGACAAAAGAGAGTGCAAAATTATAGGGGAATAAGTCTGTTGAGTATACCAGGTAAAGTGTATGGTAGAGTTATTATTGAAAGAATTAAGAGTAAGATGGAGAGCAGAATAGCAGATGAACAAGGTGGCTTTAGGAAAGGTAGGGGGTGTGTAGACCAAGTGTTTGCAGTAAAACATATAGGTGAACAGTATTTGGATAAGGGTAAAGAGGTTTTTGTGGCATTTATGGATTTGGAAAAGGCGTATGATAGGGTGGATAGGGGGGCAATGTGGCAGATGTTGCAGGTGTATGGAATAGGAGGTAGGTTACTGAAAGCAGTGAAGAGCTTTTATGAGGATAGTGAGGCTCAGGTTAGAGTGTGTAGGAGAGAGGGAGATTATTTCTCGGTAAAAGTAGGCCTTAGACAGGGATGTGTGATGTCACCGTGGTTGTTCAATACATTTATAGATGGGGTTGTAAGAGAAGTGAATGCGAGGGTCTTGGCAAGAGGTGTGGGGTTAAAAGACAAAGAATCAAATACAAAGTGGGAGTTGTCACAGTTGCTTTTGCTGATGACACTGTGCTTTTGGGAGATTCTGAAGAGAAGTTGCAGAGGTTGGTGGATGAATTTGGTAAGGTATGTAAAAGAAGAAAATTGAAAGTGAATATAGGAAAGAGTAAGGTAATGAGGATAACAAAAAGATTAGGTGACGAAAGATTGGATATCAGATTGGAGGGAGAGAGTATGGAGGAGGTGAATGTATTCAGATATTTGGGAGTGGACATGTCAGCAGATGGGTCTATGAAGGATGAGGTGAATCATAGAATTGATGAGGGGAAAAGGGCGAGTGGTGCACTTCGGAGTCTGTGGAGACAAAGAACTTTGTCCATGGAAGTTAAGAGAGGAATGTATGAGAGTATAGTTATACCAACACTCTTATATGGGTGTGAAACATGGGTGATGAATGTCACAACGAGGAGAAGGCTGGAGGCAGTGGAGATGTCATGTCTGAGGTCAATGTGTTGTGTGAATATAATGCAGAGAATTCGGAGTTTGGAAATTAGGAGGAGGTGCGGGATTACCAAAACTATTATCTAGAGTGCTGAGGAGGGGTTGTGTAGGTGGTTCAGACATGTTGAGAGAATGGAACGAAACAGAGTGACCTCGAGAGTGTATAAATCTGTAGTGGAGGGAAGGCGGGGTAGGGGTCGGCCTAGTAAAGGTTGGAGGGAGGGGGTAAAAGAGGTTTTGTGTGCGAGGGGCTTGGATTTCCAGCAAGCATGCGCGTGCGTATTTGATAGGAGTGAATGGAGACAAATAGTTTTTAATACTTGACGTTCTGTTGGAGTGTGAGCAAAGTATCATTTATGAAGGGATTCAGGGAAACCGGCAGGCCGGACTTGAGTCCTGGAGATGGGAAGTACAGTGTCTGCACTCTGTAGGAGGGGTGTTAATGTTGCAGTTTTATAACTGTAGTGTAAAGCACCCCTCTGGCAAGACAGTGATGGAGTGAATGATGACGAAAGTTTTTCTTTTTCGGGCCACCCTGCCTTGGTGGGAATCAGCCGATGTGTTAATAAAAAAAAAAATGTTCTTGTATGTCTTTTTATTTCCTAGAATTGCAGATAGGGTTTTCCAGGTCTGTTTCATATCACATTTTATGGTCTGGAGTCTGTTCTCATAATACAATTTTTTGGACCTTCTTATTAGGCTGGTAAGGATTGATGAGTAGCGTTTGGATTGTTCTCTGGTTATTAGACCCCTTCTGTATTGTTTTTCATAATGGTGCCTTTTGTTAATGGATTTAAGGATGCTGGGTGTTAGCCAGGGATTGTTAAGTCTCTTAGCTGTGATCTGTTTAGTTTTTTTAGGGCAATGTCTGTTATAGAGGTGGTGGTTTTTTTTTTTTTTAAGAAAATTCTTGATGCATTCATTAGTATCTGAATATGCTTCTAATTCATTATGCCAGTCAATGTTAGTCATAGCTGTTAAAAAGTTATTAACGGCTGACTCATTATGTAGTCTGAAGGTAACTTTTTTAATATCTTGGGGCAATTTGCCTAGGTTGGTTATGAGAAAGGTAGGGTAGTGGTCTGTGGTGTTGCCTGTGATTATGCCTGATTTTAAGGGGGCTATAGTGTTAGTCCAGATGTGGTCTAATAATGAGGTACTAGTCTCGGAGATTCTTGTAGGTTTTGGTATTGTTGGCAGTAGGAAGCAGTTGCTCATAGTGTTTGTGAATTCAGTTACCTGTGGGTCCTGGTCATGTAGGAGATTTATGTTGAAATCTCCTGTGAGCAGCAAATGGTCTTTGTTCATGTGTGCATCAGTTATCAGGTTAGCTAGTTTTTCACTAAAGTGGTGGATGTTTGACTGTGGTAATCTGTGGATGTTTATTACTGTGAGGGGTTTTTGTAGGTCTTTTGATTTAAATTTAGCTATAATATATTCTCCATACTCATCCTTTGTGCAAGAGTTATTGATACATTCAAGTTGATCTGAATAATATATGTAGATGAATGGTTCAGAGAACCGACAAATTGTTAAATTAGACACATATGCAACACTTGGGTATCTTTATTGGGAAACGTTTCGCCACACAGTGGCTTCATCAGTCAATACAAAAAGAAAGTAGTATAAAAGGAGGAGTTTGAGGTAATCAGTCCCTCGCCTGGAGTCGGTTCAGTCCATCAATCTTGAATTAAATACAATATAAGGCAAATAGAAGTTCCTTATATACTGTGACAGGGAGATGAAGCAGGAGGAGGCGGGGTCATAGTAGATCATCCACTAGTCGAAGTAAGTCCTTATCCAAAGGTATGGACAAATGTTGAAGGATCCCTTTGTATCAAGATCCCAAGAAGTTGCTGTGTATTGGACTGATGAAGCCACTGTGTGGCAAACGTTTCACAATAAAGATACCCAAGTGTTGCATATGTGTCTAATTTAACATTTGTCGTTCTCTGAACCATTCATCTACATCCTGTCTGACACAGCAACTCTTGGGATCTTGATACAAAGGGATCCTTCAACATTTGTCCATACCTTTGGATAAGGACTTACTTCGACTAGTGGATGATACTACTATGACCCCGCCTCCTCCTGCTTCATCTCACCTGTCTACAGTATATAAGAACTTCTATTTGCCTTATATTGTATTTAATTCAAGATTGATGGACTAAACATCGACTCCAGGCCGAGGGACTGATTACCTCAAACTCCTCCTTTATTACTACTTTCTTCTTTGATTGACTGATGAAGCCACTGTGTGGCTAAACTTTCCACAATAAAGATACCCAAGTGTTGCATATGTGCTAATTTAACAATTTGTCGGTTCTCTGAACCATTCATCTACATCCTGTCTGACACAGCAACTTCTTGGGATCTTGATACAAAGGGATCCTTCAACATTTGTCCATACCTTTGGATAAGGACTTACTCGACTAGTGGATGATACTACTATGACCCCGCCTCCTCCTGCTTCATCTCACCTGTCTACAGTATATAAGGAACTTCTATTTGCCTTATATTGTATTTAATTCAAGATTGATGGACTGAACACATCGACTCCAGGCCGAGGGACTGATTACCTCAAACTCCTCCTTTTATTACTACTTTCTTCTTGTATTGACTGATGAAGCCACTGTGTGGCGAAACGTTTCCACAATAAAGATACCCAAGTGTTGCATATGTGTCTAATTTAACAATTTGTCGGTTCTCTGAACCATTCATCTACATCCTGTCTGACACAGCAACTTCTTGGGATCTTGATACAAAGGGATCCTTCAACATTTGTCCATACCTTTGGATAAGGACTTACTTCGACTAGTGGATGATACTACTATGACCCCGCCTCCTCCTGCTTCATCTCACCTGTCTACAGTATATAAGGAACTTCTATTTGCCTTATATTGTATTTAATTCAAGATTGATGGACTGAACACATCGACTCCAGGCCGAGGACTGATTACCTCAAACTCCTCCTTTTATTACTACTTTCTTCTTTGTATTGACTGATGAAGCCACTGTGTGGCAAACGTTTCCACAATAAAGATACCCAAGTGTTGCATATGTGTCTAATTTAACAATTTGTCGGTTCTCTGAACCATTCATCTACATCCTGTCTGACACAGCAACTTCTTGGGATCTTGATACAAAGGGATCCTTCAACATTTGTCCATACCTTTGGATAAGGACTTACTTCGACTAGTGGATGATACTACTATGACCCCGCCTCCTCCTGCTTCATCTCACCTGTCTACAGTATATAAGGAACTTCTATTTGCCTTATATTGTATTTAATTCAAGATTGATGGACTGAACACATCGACTCCAGGCCGAGGGACTGATTACCTCAAACTCCTCCTTTATTACTACTTTCTTCTTGTATTGGACTGATGAAGCCACTGTGTGGCGAAACGTTTCCACAATAAAGATACCCAAGTGTTGCATATGTGTCTAATTTAACAATTTGTCGGTTCTCTGAACCATTCATCTACATCCTGTCTGACACAGCAACTTCTTGGGATCTTGATACAAGGGATCCTTCAACATTTGTCCATACCTTTGGATAAGGACTTACTTCGACTAGTGGATGATACTACTATGACCCTCGCCTCCTGCTTCATCTCACCTGTCTACAGTATATAAGGAACTTCTATTTGCCTTATATTGTATTTAATTCAAGATTGATGGACTGAACACATCGACTCCAGGCCGAGGACTGATTACCTCAAACCCTCCTTTTATTACTACTTTCTTCTTTGTATTGGACTGATGAAGCCACTGTGTGGCGAAACGTTTCCACAATAAAGATACCCAAGTGTTGCATATGTGTCTAATTGAATAATATATAGCTATTCCACCCCTCGCTGATCTGTCCTACAGTTGTGAATGGCTGTGTAACCTGGGATGGCATAGACACCTGTAGTATCAGGCTTTAGCCAGGTCTCAGTGAGTGTGATGATTGACTTATTTGTCTGTAGGGATTGGAGTAGTGCTGTGAGGTCATCATAATATTTGCTTAAAGATCTAACTTTGTAATTGAAGATAGTTATGTTATTGTTGGCTCTGAGTAATGTCTTGCTATCAGCTGTGTAATAGTTGTTGCTGTTGGAATCATGTAAGTCATTTAATAATAGGTTGATATCAGGATCAATGCCTGTAATCATAGGATTTAGTGTGATTCTATAACTAGACTTGAGAACAATGGATTATGCTAAACTTAATTATATGGTACTAGATTAAATTTTTACTGACTATTGGATTATTACTATTTTGAACAATTATTCACAGAGATATAAGATATTTGAACAATGTTGATGATATAATAATTGAACTGGTTAATGAATGGTTGGAAAATTTCTATGACCAGTATTAAATTGTTATGGATAATTATTTTGATTCAATATTGCACTGGTTGAAACTTTTAGTTTATAAAAGGTAATAAGAGGTAAATGAATGCAATTAACTAATGGACTAAATGTAAAATGCTTTTGATCAAATTATAAGCAAATAATGTGATTAAGTTGGCTAATGGTAAAAGGTATTTAAAATATAAGCAAATAATTGCAATTATTTGGTAGTTGCTTCTAATATCAGAAATATAAAGTAAGTTATATATACAATGAGGTAGTTGTTTTAATACAAGAATATAAAATAAGTCACACAAATTACACAATTTTATAAAGTAGAGTTGGGAAATGGTAATGGTAAATATGTATTAAGAAATAAAAACAAATGGTTACAAATAAGGAAAAAGATATACAGTGGTACCTTGGTTAACGATGGTCCCCAAACTCGCCCTTTATGTAAGTTTATTTTTTTAAATGCTTTTGTAAGTGTATTTTGGGGTCTAAAAGGACTAGTATATTTTACATTATTCTTATGGGATCAATTCGTTTGGTAATGGCACTTGAACAGCATTCGGGAATGAAAAATATCGTTAACCGAGGTACCACTGTATATAAAATATAAAATAAGTCAAACAATCAAAATTTGTGAGAAATTTAGGATAGTGAGGTAGCAGGTATTATAACAATTATACATTTAACTACACTAACATACAATCAATTATGTAGAAATTTAATATAGTTAGGTAGCAGTTTTTGGGAACAATTATTGCACTAACGTAGTAAAAGGGATTTGATCATTGAGATTAATCAGTCTCTGTAAGGTTAACATCTCAAGGAAGTTGACAGCTCATTTTCATTCGTGATATAGTAAGCACGCCTACATTTGTTTTCCTAATTAGGATTTTCCCATCCCGTGTGAAGCACTGGTGGATTTTGTCATTATTCTCACGTTTAAGTTTTCTTACTCTGTATAGTAGGTTCTGACTTTTTTTTGTGAGACTCATTTATGTAAAGATCTTTTTTGCACAAATGGATGACTATTAGATCGTTTTCATGTCTTTCGTGTGAAATCTAAGCATAACACTGTTTTCTACCCTGGGTGCCAAGTAATCGTGATTCTGTTATCTCTGATGCTGGTACTATTACATTTAAGTGTTTTTTTATGGTCTGAAGAGTAGCATCTTTGCAGTTGGTATGGTTTATGCCACTTGGAAAGAGTGCACTGCTAATTATTACAGAGTTAGATAACTTACCTTGCTCAGTTCTATTTTCCTGGTTAAAAAATATTCAGTCAGCTGGTATTCATGTTGGTCTTCCAGTCCTTGACAGCACCTTCAACCTTCGTGTTTAGGGATGTTTTTTGCTCTGTATGGCTGGCTATGAATCTCAGATTTATGTCAATTTTTATACTGTGGGTGTATATATTGTGCGTATATGTAACATAGTGTGTTTATTACATTATTTTGAAAAAATATCATAGATGGATTAATGGAAATGTCTATATTAGCGTAATATAAGACATTTAATGTGCCTAGAGTGATTATTATTGGTACAGTAGGGCCCCACTTATACAGCAGGTTGGGTTCCAGGCTACTGCCGGAAAGCAGACTTCGCCGAAAAAAGAGCTCCATTTATAAATGCATATAAATGCCAGATAACAAGTTTACACTAACATATACAGTGGTACCTCGAGTTACGATGGTTCCCAAAATCGCCCTTTTATGTAAGTTTATTTTTTAAATGCTTTTGTAAGTATATTTTGGGGGTGTAAAAGGACTAGTCTATTTTACATTATTCCTTATGGGGATAAATTCGTTTGTAATGGCACTTGAACAGCATTCTCGAACGAAAAATATCGAACTCGAGGTACCACTGTATTAACCCTTTGGGGGTCGACAGGCCTTCTGGGGAAAGTGTTCCTGGGGTCGAAAAATATTCGGAAAAAAAAAAAATTATTTTTCTTATGAAATGATAGATTTCGTTTTCTGAATCTAAATAGCTAAACAAAAATTTTTTGCGATCAATACTTACGGAGATATGGAGGTTTCAAGTTGACCAAAATTGAACCGCTGACAGCAACATCGGTGACTTCCGGTTGGCCGGTAATAGTTTTTTTTTTTTTGGACTTTTTTCTTTTATTTTTTAATATTTTATTTTTTCAAGTAACTTTTATGTCCTGTGAGACCAATATAAACCATATTTTGTATATATACACTCCTTGTATACACAATAACTGCTGGCTGACTGGCTGACCAGCTGGCTGGCTGGCTGGCTGACCAGCTGGCTGGCTAGCTGACCAGCTGGCTGGCTAGCTGACCAGCTGGCTGGCTGGCTAGCTGGCTGGCTGGCTGACCAGCTGGGTGACCAGCTGGCTGGCTGGCTAGCTGGCTGAACAGCTGGCTGGATGGATGGCCAGTCGACTGGCTGGCTTGCTGGCTGACCAGCTAGCCGGCTGGCTTGCTGACCAGTTGGCTGGCTGGCTGGCTAGCTGACCAGCTGGCTGGCTGGCTAGCTGACCAGCTGGCTGGCTGAACAGCTGTTTGGTGGATGGATGCCAGCCGGCTGGCTGGCTTGCTGGCTGGCTTACTGACCAGTTGGCTGGCTGGCTGAACAGCTGGTTGCTGGCTGGCTGGCTGGCTGTGTGTCTATCTCACAGGAACACATAAATACAATTATACATAGTGTAAATTACCTAGGATACACGTGAGAATATAATAATAATAATAATAATAATAATAATAATAATAATAATAATAATAAATTATTATTATTATTATTATTATTGAAGGAAGGTGTAAATGTCAGTCTTATCAGTAATCCAATTACAAATCTGACATTTGAAGAGGGGTGAGGGTCTTCTTATCTTGTTTTTATCTGCTAAACTAATTACTGTTGACATTTGATGCCTTCGCCTTCCTGCCTCAACCCCTGCCTCTCTCCCTCCCTGCCACTCTCCCTCCCTCCTTGCCTGCCTCCCTGCCAGCCACATAGGGGTTAGCCTCATCTTTTCAAGAGTGATGACATTTGACAAATGAGGAACACTGCCTTCGCCTGCCTGCCTCAACCCCTGCCTCCCTCCCTCCCTGCCACTATCCCTGCCTCCCTCCCTCCCACCCTCCCTGCCTGCCTCCCCTGCCAGCCAGCCAGGGTTAGCCTCATCTTTTCAAGAGGATGACATTTGACAAATGAGGAACACTCTTCGCCTGCCTGCCTCAACCCCTGCCTCCCTCCCTCCCTGCCACTATCCCTGCCTCCCTCCCTCCCACCTCCCTGCCTGCCCTCCTGCCAGCCAGCCAGGGGTTAGCCTCATCTTTTTAAGAGTGACATTTGACAAATGAGGAACACTGCCCGCCTGCCTGCCTCAACCCCGCCTCCCTCCCTCCCTGCCACTATCCCTGCCTCCCTCCCTCCCACCCTCCCTGCCTGCCTCCCTGCCAGCCAGCCAGGGGTTAGCCTCATCTTATCAAGAGTGATGACATTTGACAAATGCGGAACACTGCCTTTGCCTGCCTGCCTCAACCCCTGCCTCCCTCCCTCCCTGCCACTATCCCTGCCTGCCTCCCTGCCAGCCAGCCAGGGGTTAGCCTCGTCTTATCAAGAGTGATGACATTTGACAAATGAGGATAACTGCCTTCCCTTTATTTGTTTTCACTGTTTTATCTGTCTGTCTGTCTGTCTGTCTGAATTTTTTTTGGATTATCCTAGGTAATTTACACTATGTATTTATCCTCTGTAATTTACACTATGTATTTATCCTTCGTTATTTACTCTTATGTATTTATGTGTACCTGTGTGACAGAGCCAGCCAGCTGGTCAGCCTGCCTGCCTGCCTGCCTGCCAGCCAGCCAGCCAGCCAGCCTTCCCCACTGTCTTCCCCACTGCCTTCCCCACCCACCCCACTGTCTTCCCCACCCACCCCACTGTCTTCCCCACCCCACTGTCATCCCCACCCACCCCACTGTCTTCCCACCTTCCCCTCCCCCACTGCCTTCCCCACTCCCCACTGTCTTCCCCACTTCACCCACTGTATTCCCCACCCACCCCACTGTCTTCCCCACTCCCCCACTGCTTTCCCTACCACTCACACTGCGGAGTGAGGTATTACTACCACTTGGCTTGGTGACAAAGGTGCACTGAATTACCACTCCCACAATGCAATGTGGGTGGATAGATTTTTTCCTACTGCGACACTTATCACATAGACCCATTCTATCATATGTAGGCTTACCAGCTTTCTCCCTCGATTTGAAGCCGCTAGAATTTCGCGTACTATACGGCACCAACCCTGCTTGTAAAACGTACTAGTACTGGCACCGACCCCAAAGGGTTAAGTTAGCAATAGAACTAGGCATTAAAAAGTAAAATACACACACAGTACACTCATTATTTACCTCAAAATATTTGTAGTCTTAACCCTTTGACAGTTTTGGTTGTATATAGTATATGTCTTACGAGCCACTGTTTTGGACGTATATATACTCACAAATTCTAGCGGCTTCAAATCAAGTGGGAGAAAGCTGGTAGGCCCAATATGAGAGAATGGGTCTGTGGTCAGTGTGTGCTGTATAAAAAATCCTGCAGCATGCAGTGCATAATGAGAAAAAACTCTGACTGAGTTTTTGGATTAAAACGCGACTTTGAGGTGTATTTTCGCATAGTATTTATGGTTGTATTCTTTTTTGTGGTCTCATTTGATAGAATGGAAAACATATTACAGAAATAGAGATGATTTTGATTAGTTTCATGATGAAAACAACGTTGAAATTGAGCTCAAATTAGCGGAAATGTTCGATTTTTGCCAATGTTCAAGAGTAAACAAATCACGCCATGCGTCCAATACTAGTGAGTCTAATATTCTTTCACAAGTGCACTGATATTATTTATACCATTTTTATAATAATGCAGTAGTCTGCATAACAGTAAATCTTCTATTTTTTGTGTGAAAAAAAAATAAAAATAGAAAGCAAGAGTAATATAAGAGGGGCATAAAGACATGACTAATGAACAGAGAAAATCTTATTTTAGTGATAGAAATGTCTGCATTGTTTATTCTGGACCCTATTTTGAAATTGACATTTTTTTTTTCATGAAATTGGCCAAATTTCCAATTTCTGACCACTTTATTGGGTAGTTGAAATTGGTAAATTGGTGGTTTCTTGTACTCAATCGATAGAACAAATGGAGTTCTAAAGAAATACAGTCATACCCGTGTTACGATGCTGTCATCTTACGTTATTTTAGAGTACCGATATTTATAACATAAAAAAATTTATTGCGATTAACGATGTTTGCTTTGTGTAACGACATTCGTACCGGACGTGTCCGCTTGGCCCAGCTGAGCGCGCACTCAGGGAGCGTCAGTGTGCTATTGTTTACAAGTGGAGCGACCACCCACCCCACCCACCCACGCATTCATACTAGTGTATTGTCATTATTCCACTGTTTTTAGTGCTTGCAACTGCTAAATAAGCCACCATGGGCCCCAAGAAAGCTCCTAGTGCCAAGCCTGTGGTAAAGAATGTGCAGGGAGTGAAACATTTATGCAGGGAGTGTAGCAGACATGCAGGGAGTGTCAGGCATGCAGGAGTGTAGCAGGCATGCAGGGAGTGCAGCAGGCATGCAGGGAGTGTAGCATGCAGGGAGTGTAGCAGGGATGCAGGAGTGTGCAGGATGCAGGGAGTGAGCAGGGAGCAGGGAGGTAGCAGGGATGCAGGAGTGTGCAGGGATGCAGGGAGTGGCAAGGATGCGGGAGCGTAGCAAGGATGCAGGAGTGTAGCAGGATGCAGGGAGTGTGCAGGGAGGTGCAATGTAGCAGGATGCAGGGAGTGAGCAGGATGCAGGGAGTGTAGCAGGATGCAGGGAGTGAGAGCGAGTGAGATTATGCAGGAGTGAGCACATGCAGGAGTGTAGCAGATGCAGGGAGTGTAGCAAGGGATGCGGAGGAAGCAGGGATGCAGGAGTGAGCAGTGGGAGTGCAAGGAGCAGGAGTGTAGCAAGGATGGAGTGTAGCAGGATGCGGGAGTGTAGAGCATGCAGGGAGGTAGGCAGGCATTCATGCAGGGAGTGAGCATTCAGCAGGGAGGCATTCATGGGGGTAGCACAGGGAGAGAAGAAAAGGCGACCAGAGAACTGTACTGCAGTGTTAATAGAAGGGAATTCCCCTTCCAAATACTAGCATACATACTATACTCCATCCTTTCCTCCTCCGCCTCCACACATCACAACTCTTCAATAAATGTAAGTGACATGTTATTGTACAATATTTACATGTGTATTTAGGTATTATTCATTAAATTGTGTATTATTTAATGTCAAAAGTTCTAAAAATATTTTATTTAACTACTTTTGGAAGTCTTGGACGGATTAAATTTATTTCATTATTTCTTATGGGGAAAATTGATTCGTGTAACGATTGTTTCGCTTAAAATATGCCCTCTCTGACGGATTAATATCGTAAGTCGAGGTACCACTGTAGCTATGAGTTTGGTCGACTGGAACAATGGAATTAGCCAAAAATAGGGCTCAGAGTCTGTGAAATTCCCGATGCGTATACAGTGGACCCCCGGTTCTCGTCGGTAATCCGTCCCAGAGGGCCCGTCGACCACCGGTTTGGTCGAACTCCGATTCTATTTTCCCCATGAGAAATAATGGAAATAAAATTAATTCGTTCTAGACATCTAAAAGTATTAAAATAAAATATTTTTTTGAACTTTTTGACCTTAAATTATACACATTTTTATGAAAAATAAGAAATAATAGTACAATAACATGTCACTTACATTTATTGAATAGTTGTTGATGTGTGGAAGACGGGAGGAGGGGAGAAGATGGAGTAGTATGCTAGTGTTTGGAAGAGGAATCCCCTTCCATTAACACTGCAGGTACCAAGTTCTTTTCTGAGGTTACTGGCCTTTTTCTTTGAATGCTACACTCCCTGCATGAATGCTACACTCCCTGCATGAATGCTACACTCCCTGCATAAATGCTACACTCCCTGCATGAATGCTACACTCCCTGCATGAATGCTACACTCCCTGCATGAATGCTACACTCTCTGCATGAATGCTACACTCCCTGCATCCTTGCTACACTCCATGCATCCTTGCTACACTCCCTGCATGCCTGATACACTCCCTGCATGTCTACTACACTCCCTGCATCCTTGCTACACTCCCTGCATCCTTGCTACACTCCCTGCATGCCTGATACACTCCCTGCATGTCTACTACACTCCTGCATCCTTGCTACACTCCCTGCATGCCTGATACACTCCCTGCATCCTTGCTACACTCCCTGCATCCTTGCTACACTCCCTGCATCCTTGCTACACTCCCTGCATCCTTGCTACACTCCCTGCATCCCTGCTACACTCCCTGCATCCTTGCTACACTCCCTGCTACACTTCCTGCATCCTTGCTACACTCCCTGCATGCCTGCTACACTCCCTGCATCCTTGCTACACTCCCTGCATCCTTGCTACACTCCCTGCATCCCTGCTACACTCCCTGCATCCTTGCTACACTCCCTGCTACACTTCCTGCATCCTTGCTACACTCCCTGCATCTCTGCTACACTCCCTGCATCCTTGCTACACTCCCTGCATGCCTGCTACACTCCCTGCATCCTTGCTACACTCCCTTCATCTTTGCTACACTCCCTGCATCCTTGCTACACTCCCTGCATTCTTGCTACACTCCCTGCATCCTTGCTACACTCCTTGCATGCCTGCTACACTCCCTGCATCCTTGCTACACTCCCTGCATCCCTGCTACACTCCCTGCATCCCTTCTACACTCCCTGCATTCTGCTGCTACACTCCCTGCATCGCTGCTACACTCCCTGCATCCTTGCTACACTCCCTGCATCCCTGCTATACTCCCTGCATCCTTGCTACACTCCCTGCATGCCTGCTCCACTCCCTGGATAAATGCTACACTCCCTGCATGAAAGCTTCACTCCCTGCACATTCTTTACCACAGGCTTGGCACTAGGAACTTTCTTGGGGCCCATGGTGGCTTATTTAGCAGTTGCAAGCACTAAAAACACTGGAATAATGACAATATAATTGGTATAAATGCGTGGGTTGTGCGTGGGTAGTGGTCGCTCGCTTATAAACAATAACACACTGAGTGCCTGGGTGCCCATCTGGGCCATGGCCCCATGCGTATGCGTCCGGGACGGATAGCCAACTCGCCCAACTCCGAGTGGCCGCCTAATACCGAGCCAAAAATATTGTAAAAAAAAACCGTTGAACACCGATTTGGCCAAGCTCCGACGACGTTGAGCACCGGGGGTTCACTGTATATCGCCAAGATCACTAACTTCGCGAGAGCGTAATTCCGTAAGTTTTCCATCAAATTTCATACTTTTGGTGTCATTACCATTGGGAAAAGATTCTCTATCATTTCATAAGAAAAAATATTTTGCGACAACAGGAGACACCTCAGTATTTGGGGTTGCGACAGTCAAAGGGTTAATGTAGGGCAAAAGGTGAGTATAGTATTTACTGTAAGAAGTCAGGTGTGGTAGGTATGTTAGCCCTCCTGGCCACCCCACCCACACATACTATACTACGATGCTTAACCCTTTCAGGGTTATGGTTGTACTAGTACAGCTTACATGCTGGGGTTATCCACGTACTAGTATGCATAAATTCTAGAGCCTTCAAATTAAGCGCTAAATGGCTAAAGGTCTAGTGGTGAGAGAATGGGTCTGCGTGGTCAGTGTGCGCAGTAGGAAAAAAATCGGGGATCCAGTGGTGCATTGTGGGAACGCGATGTTAATACACCTTGTTCACCATGCCTCGCAGTAAGAAACTCCTCACTCCTCGGCGAATTGGAACACTTTTGTTCCCCAGTGACAGTTCTAACACCAATGGGAGTGTCAGTGATGATGAGTTTCAAGGTTTTGAGGAGGTTGTGACCGAAACTAATGACCATAATACCGGTAATATTGAGGAAAACCCGGACGACCCTCAGCCTTCCACCTCCAGTGCTGTGGCATCTTGTTCACGCTCAATTGTACCAGAACGAAAGAGGAAACTGTTATTTACTCATATCCCGGACTCTGATGTGAGCAATGGTGATGATAGTGATAGTGAATATGAACTCCAAGCTCTTCAAAACAGTTCCAGTAGTGAGAGTGGAGCAGAATATTCTCCAGTGAAGTGTCAGTATATACGACGGTATATGCACTCTGGTAGCGTGCCATATGCTGTTCCAAGGGGAAGGAGTACATCTCGGAGTACATCCCATGGGCGTACAACAGGAAGTGATAGTGAAAATGACGATAGTGTTGCAATTGGGATGCGAAATGTGCATGCTTCTGGTAGTGGTGGTGGTGCCAGGCGCGAGGCACCAGCAGTGGACCATGCTGGCACCGACGCTGCTGAGTCAGCTCAGCTACAACAAAGGCCATCCTCACCCACCCACCAACCCCCACAACCACCTGTAAATATCCAGTACCCACCAGCAGACCGCACCTGGGATTGGCAGGAAGCTGACAATTTTATTCCCAATCCCCATCAGTTTGATGAAAGTCAATGTGGAATACGCCCTTCATGCACACTTGGAAACAATGCCAATGAACTGGAATGTTTCGAGTTATTTTTTGACGATCCCCTGATGGAAATTATTGTCAGGGAAAGCAACAGATACTAAGAGTACACCATGGCAAACACAATACAGTCATCCCTTGGTTTTCAATTGTAATCCGTTCCAGATGGATCAGCTAAAACCAAAATCGGTGAAAACCAAAACTATTTTCCCCATAAGAAATAATGGAAATTCAATTAATCCGTTCTAGAAACCCAGAAGTTTGGAAAAAAAAAAATTGGGGGCCTTAAAGATAGATTTACATGTACAAATGAATGAACTCTATGTGGCACTTATCTTTATTGAAGACTAATGTTGCTAGATGGAAGAGGGAAAAGGGGAGAGGGAAGAGACCCTATTTTTTGGAAGGGGAATCCCCTTCCATAAGGAATTTAGGTACCAAGTCCTTATCCGGGGTCACTTCCCTGCATGACTGCTACACTCCCTCCCTGCCTGCTACACTCCATGCATACCTGCTACACTCCCTGCATACATGCTACACTCCCTGCATACATGCTACACTCCCTGCATACATGCTACACTCCCTGCATACATGCTACACTCCCTGCATACCTGCTACACTCCCTGCATACCTGCTACACTCCCTGCATACATGCTACACTCCCTGCATACCTACTACACTCCCTGCATACCTGCTACACTCTTAAACTCCATCATGTTTCTCACTTTCTTTACCAAATGACTGGCACTAGGAGCTCTCTTTGGGCCCATGGTAGCTTATTTAGTAGTCACACACAATAATCAAGGGCCAAAAACAATGAATTGTTAATAAATATTTTGTAGGATCTCCTGGGGTGATGTTCACTCAAGCATAAACAATGCTAGACTGCATAACCCTTTTGGGGCCTAATTCCCAGGCCTTCTGTGTATCCATATGCTCCTGTGCTACCCTCCACAGGTTGGTTTAGCGCTTCTTTTTTATTATAATAATAATAATACCCTCCACAGGATGGACATGGGATGCACAATGTGTGTGGGTGGTGCTGGGGGGTGCGTGGGTGGTGCTGGGGGGTGCGTGGGTGGTGCTGGGTGGTGCGTGGGTGGCGGGCCTACGGCCTTTGTATGTGTGCGGCACTGGTGGACAGGTCCCATACGATCAGTGAAAACTGAAACAATCAGTGAAAACCGAGACAATTTTACCGCGAAAAAAATCAGCTAAAACCAAAATCGGTGAAAACTGAGACAATTGAAAACCAAGGGATGACTGTACTTTCACCAACATCACGCCTCAACAGGTGGAAAGAGACAACTGTGGCTGAGATGTATCTTTTCTTTGCCACAATAATGCTTATGCCTCATGTGTATAAGCACAGTGTCAAATCATACTGGTCGACAGACCGCCTGATTGCAACACCAGGTTTCAGTGATATAATATCAGTGAATTGATTTGTGCTACTGTTATGGATGCTCCATTTTTCAGACAAAACCAGGCCTGACAGAAACGACAGGTTATATAAGATTAGGAATGTGTTTCTGTATCTGAAAGAGGAATTCAATATGCATTTTTATCCCTTCAGGAAGCTAAAAAATGACGAGTCACTGATTCTGTTCAAAGGTAGACTGTCATTCAAGCAGTATATACCAAACAAGAGGAAACGCTTTGGTATAAAGTTGTTTGTGCTTGGTGATTGCTACAGTTGTCTTGTATTGGATATTATTGTGTACACTGGAAGTAATACATTGAAAGATACCAGGAAGTTACTGGGTATCTCTGGTGATGTGGTTAGAACAATGATGGAACCATATCTTGGTAAGGGGCATATATTATATGCTGATAACTGGTACACAAGCCCCTCAGTGAATTTTTTGTGAGTGAACTTGACAGATGTGTGCGGTACAGTGCATGCAAATCGTAAGCATATGCCTAGGTTCAATGCAGGCACTCGTAGAGGTCAGGTGCAGGCATTTGCTGCCAATGACATCATGGCATTTCGGTGGCATGACAAACGAGATGTCACACTGTTGTCATCAATTCACCCTAACGAAATGACAGACACTGGCAGGGTGAGTAGAGAGAGACCAATGAACCCATTGTAAAACCTGCAGCTGTGATGGACTACACCCTCAATATGTGCTTAGTGGACAAATGTGACATGCAAATTGGGTTTGCTGATTGTGTTCGCAAGAGTTACAAGTGGTACATAAAACTCTTTTTTCACATTCTGGACATTACCATGCTCAGTGCTTATAATATTTATAAGTTGAAGACCACAAACAAACCACCATACGGCGAATTTTGTTTGTCATCAGACAAATAATATTCAAGTACCACCAAGGAACAACATCTGCAATAGAAACCTGACCAACACCAAGTTATCAACACCTACCCTCTCGTCTGAGGCCTGGTGATCACTTCCTAACAAAACTGCCTGCTACTGCTTGCAAGAAAAAGGCTCAGAAGAGGTGTTTTGTCTGTGCACATACAGAAAATGCCCACAACAACGCAGAGACACTCGTTTTATGTGTGTGGAATGTAAACACCACTGTGCATGGAACCATGTTTCAGAGAATTCCACAGGCTGCAGAACTTCTAGAAACATGTCCAGTGACTATATATCTGTATATATATATGATTGAACAATAGAAATAAACATTATTTGTTATTGAAAATATTTGTAAATACATTGTGTAAACAAAATAGTGATAACAAACTTTATGTCAATATTATGTAATAATTAGAGAGTGAATATTTGAAAAACAGCACTTATATTGGTCTCACAGGCCATAAAAGTTATTTAAAAAAAAAAATCGATAAGAAAACAACTTCAATAAAGAAAATAGAAGATTACCGCCAACTGGAAGTCACTGATGTGCTCGTTAACGGTTCAATTTGGTAAACTTCAATCCTCTATATCTCGGTGAGTATTGATCGTAAAATGTATTTTTAGCCTATTAGATTTAGAAGAAAAAACTATCATTTCATAAGATTTTTTTTTTTTTTTTTTAAATTCATGGACCCTGAGAATGAGTTTCGGAGAGGGGCCTAGGACCCTGAAAGGGATAAAGCGCCCTAGAGTGATACAATGCATATGCAGTACACTCATTACTTACCTTAAAATATTTGTAGTCTTAATGGTGAAAAGTATTTATTTGTAGAAAGTCGTGTGGGAGGTTTGGAAGTCAGGTTTGGGAAGTGTCAATAGCCAGCCAGGGCAGCCCTCCCCACCCACACATAATGTAAACTAACCACAGGCTACAAGTAGCCTGGTTACCACAAGTCCTACAAGTAGCCTGGCTACCACAAGTCCTACAAGTAGCCTGGCTACAACAAGTGCTACAAGTAGCCTGGCTACGACAAGTGCTACAAGTAGCCTGGCTACCACAAGTCCTACAAGTAGCCTGGCTACCACAAGTCCTACAAGTAGCTTGGCTACCACAAGTCCTACAAGTAGCCTGGCTACCACAAGTCCTACAAGTAGCCTGGCTACCACAAGTCCTACATGTTCACTGAGTTTAATCGTTTCTATCAACTACCTTTAGATGCCATCATAAAGGGAGAAGTAATGAATAATTCATGCCATGTACACAAAAGCGTTATGTATTAACCCTTTCAGGGTTTCAGCTGTACTCGTACAGCTTACGCACCAGGGTTTTCAACGTATGGTGGACCCCCGCTATTCGAATGGCTCGGCAATGGAACATATCGTTATTAGAACAAGAAAATCGATATCGCCATGCAAACAAAATATCACGATTTGAACAAGTGCGTCCATCACCTGTCCGCCCAGGTGCTTGGAGAGCCAGTCCCGCGTTGTTTACATTCGAGAGAACATTACCCTGCACGCTCATCCAGACATTTCACACTTAATTATAATTGTTTGGAGTTTATTCATTAAGTGTGAAACAGTGATGGTAGAGGCAGTGGTGAGAGGCAGTGGTGGTTGAGGCAGTGGTGGTAGAGGCAGTGGTGGTAGAGACAGTGGTGGTAGAGGCAGTGGTGGTAGAGGCAGTGGTGGTAGAGGCAGTGGTGGTAGGGGCAGTGGTGGTAGAGGCAGTGGAGAGAGGCAGTGGTGGTTGAGGCAGTGGTGAGAGGCAGTGGTGGTAGAGGCAGTGGAGAGAGGCAGTGGTGGTTGAGGCAGTGGTGAGAGGCAGTGGTGGTAGAGGCAGTGGTGAGTAAACAAGATTAAATGAAGGTTCGGAGTTTTGTAAACAAACCAGTTGTTGCTGTAACCAGCCTGACACGTATGATTTCTGTTCATTCCTTGAAGCTGACTGGAAGGGATCTAATGCAGATAGCATTACAAACTCCGTTTTCTCTTATACTAACACGTCTGAAGGAGGAAAGAATGGGAAAATGTTTTCACAGCTGTAGCGAGAATGCCCGCCACCACCATCCTTCCCAGCCACTACATTCGTAATGACATACATATTTTATTAATTCTAGAGTGTATATCAGGTTTTTATGTTATTTATATTGTTTATTATGTCATATTAGATGAATTGTGATAAATAAGCTGTCGAGTTGATAATAGCTTCACAGTGAAGTACTATTTTGTCATGCCTCCTGACAGCAGGAACGGATTAATTGTATTTCCATTATTTCTTATGGGAAAAATTAAATCGCCACTCGAACATTTCGCATTGAGAACTAGCTTCTGGAACGGATTAAGTTCGAATAGTGGGGGTCCACTGTACTAGTACGCCTAAATTCTAGTTCACTCAAATCAAGCGGAAAAAGGCTGGTAGGCCTAGATGTGAGAGAATGGGTCTGTGCGGTCAGTGTGCGCAGTATAAAAAAAATCCTGCACCACACAGTGCGTATTGAGGAAAAAAAAACTCCGACCGTGTTTTTGGTTTTAAACAGCAATTTTGCAGTCTATTTTCGTATGGTATTTATGCTTGTATTCTCGTTTTCTTGGTCTCATTTATTAGAATGGAAGATATATTACAGAAATAGATAATTTTGATTGGTTTCATGATGACAAGTACCTTGAAACTGAGCACAAAATAGTGAAAATGTTCGATTTTTGCCAATGTTCAAGAGTAAACAAATCATGCCATGCGTCCAATACACATCAACTGGCGAGTCTAATACTCTTGCACAAGTGCGCTGATATTATTTATACTGTTTTTACAATGATGCAATAGTATACATAACAGAAAATCTTCTATTTTTTGCGAGAATAAAAATTCAAAATTGAAAGCAAAAGTAATGTAAGAGGAGCCTGGAGACGTGACTAACGAACAAATAAAGTTATTTTAGTGCCAGGAATGTCTGTCTCGTTTATTCTGGACCCTATTTTGAAATTGGCATCTTTTGAAATTTGTGTGAAATTGGCCAAATTGCCAATTTTGGACCACTTTATTGGGTAGTTCAAATCGGTAAATTGGCAGTTTCTTGTACTCAATCGATAGAAGAAATGGAGTTCTAGTGAAATAGCTATGATTTTAGTAGACTGGAACATTGTAATTGGCCAAACATAGGGCTCAAAGTGAACAAAATCGCCAATGGGTAAACAGCGTCGATACCCCTAAATTTGCGAGAGCATAATTCCGTTAGTTTTTCATCAAATTTCAAACGTTTGGTGTCATTATGATCAGAAAAGGCTTCTCTATCATTTCATAAGATTTTTTTTTTTCCCTGAAAAATTTGTGACCCTGACAGCGAGTTTGAGAGAGGGCCTCGCGACCCTGAAAGGGTTAAGGGGAGTGACGTAATGTTTTCCCTCCGCCCGGCAACCACTTAGCATATAAACACCATGTTTATATGCTTTGTAACGTGTTTCTTATACAATTTTGAAGAAAATTTCATAGATGGATTAATGAAAATGTCTATATTAATGTAAAATAATTCATTTAATGTGCCCAAGAGTGATTATTATTAGTATTACGTAATGTTTTCCCTCCTCCCGGCAACACCTCCTTAGTAATGTAAGCAGCATGTTTATATGCTATGTAACGTGTTTCTTATATAATTTTGAAGGAAATATCATAGATGGATTAATGAAAATGTCTATACAGTCAACCCTCCATTTTCGTGTATCTCCGTTTTCGGTAATTTCAGTTTTCAGGCATTTTTGGGGGGAAATTTTACCTCAGTTTTCGGTGATTACCTCCATTTTCGTTCTTGGTACAGAACCTGTCCACCAGTGCCCTGCACACGAGTGCCCGAGTGCCCCGCGTGCTCCGTTTTTTT
>WNWK01021169.1:0-34494 GCA_009830355.1 Cherax destructor | reverse complement strand
GAAATGTTATTTTAGTGCCAGGAATGCCTTCATTGTTTGTTCGGGCCCTTTATTTTGAAATTGGAATTTTTGAACCTTGCAAAATAACCCAAATTACCAATTTTTGATCACTTTATTGGGTAGTTGAAATAGTTGATTGGGCAGTTTCTTGTTCAGTCGATGAAATAGAAGTGATACTAGCAAATATCTAAGAATTTGGTCAACTGGAATAATGTAATTGGCCTAAAATAGAAGTAAAAGGGGAAAAAATCCCGTCAAATATTGCTGACAGTAAAATTAGTGATAGTGTAACTTTGTAAATTTTCCATCAAATTTCAAAATTTTTTGTTTTATTACCTTCAGAAAAAGATTCTCTACCTTTTCAAAAAAAATACAGTGACCGTTATATTACACGGTTTTATTTGACATTTTTTGGGTTATAACTATTGAAGAATTGGGGCCCTTTTAAAAGACTTTGTAAAATTATCTTAACACGGTTCAATTTTGGGGAGGAAAAAATTTGGAGACCCCACGGGATACTTCTGGCTTTGGGTTAGACCACTAGTAAAGGGGGAGCCTCTGCCACCCTCCGCCACCCTTGCCCAAGCCTTCAGTTAAACGCGTGTGGGACCATTCTCTGCTAGGAGCTAGCTGTGTTTATTTTTATGTTTGTGGATTATTTTTAGATTTTTTAATTACCATATCTTGTATCTCCCGCAATCATGACACCCAGTAGGCATCCCAGTGTTCGAAAGTGGCAAGAAAGGTATAAGTGTTTAAGTCTTAGAATTAACAAAGAAAATAGATACTATCCTTTGTAAAATAAAAGAATGAGGTAAAAATGGTTGTGTGATGACTGATTTACTGACTGACTGGACTGAATGACATGACTTACTGACATGACTTTCTAACTTGATGACTTTTTCACTGGGGGATCCGAAACGGTGTCAGGCAGCTGATACCTTTCCGTCAGTTGTATAATGAACTTGGGGGGAAAATAGAAGAGAAATCCATTACAGAATTTATCACCTCCAGTACCAGAACCTCTACCATCCCCCTCAGCGCAGTAGGGCCACAGCATCTCAACGTTTTCCACAATCATCCACAAACACCAGCACCCATGTGACAAGTAATCTTTTATATCACTTTCTTCGGGTGACAGTGGATTTAAAGATGCAGATGACTTCATGATTTGCCTATTTTTCAAGATGGTTGACTTTGAAAGGCCCAATCATTTGAGGCCTTTTGGGGCTTGCCCCTTAGATGGATAATTATCTTAAGTTTCATCTCCACAGAAATTCTTTTCTTTTTTTCTCACCAGAAGGGAGACACACTTGGGGTTTTGTAGCATGGGGTTGGGAAAATTTTTAAACACAGAAAAAAACTCGGTACAAATTGGAAACCTGTTGAGAAGTTTACACTGCGTCTTAGACAGTACAGGGTGGGGGATGCTGCCATCACCTGGCATCAGTAGCCTGTATTTTTGCATATCATTAGCCGGGAACAAGATCAAAATTCAAAGTTTGATGACTATTGAAGTGCATCACTATCGCACCATCATAAAGTCAAAATATCGACGTCGAACCATCATTGTATTTAGTGTTTACTTTGGATATCAGATTGGAGGGAGGAGTATGGATGAGGTGAATGTATTCAGATATTTGGGAGTGGACTTGTCGTGGATGGGTCTATGAAAGATGAGGAAATCACAGAATTGATGAGGGGAAAGGTGAGTGGGACTGAAGAGTCGGAAACAAAGAACATTATCCATGAAAGCAAAGAAGGGAATGTATGGGGTAGTATAGTTATACCAACACTTTTATATGGGGTGAAGCATGGGTGGTCAATGTTGCAACAAGGAGAAGGTTGGAGGCAGTGGAGATGGCATGTCTGAGAGCAATGTGCTATGTGAATATAATGCAGAGAATCCGTAGTTTGGAAATTAAGAGGAGGTGGGGGGTTACTAAAAGCATTATTCGAGGGCAGAGGAGGGTTTTGAGGTGGTTCAGACATGTAGAGAGGATGGAACGAAATAGTTTGACTTGGAAAGATATAAATCTGTAGAGTAGGAAGGTGGGGTAGGGGTCGGCCTAGGAAAGGTTGGAGGGAGTAAAGGTTTTGTGTGCAGGGCTTGGATTTCAGCAAGCATGCGTGAGTGTGTTAGATAGGAGCAACTGGAGACAAATGGTTTTTATAACTTGATGTGGTGTTGGAGTGTGAGCAAGGTAACATTTATGAAGGATTCAACGAAACTGGCTGGCCGAACCTCGAGTCCTGGAGGTGGAAAGTACAGTGCCTGCACTCTCAAGGAGGGTTGTTTGTGTTGCAGTTTTATAACTGTAGTGTAAGCACACCTCGGCAAGACAGTGATGGAGTAAATGATGATGAAAGTTTTTCTTTTCGGCCACCCTGCCTTGGTGGGAGACAGCCAATGTGTTAAAAAGAAAAATTGTTCAGTGTGATTGAATATAAGTGGAACAACAGGGATTGGGATTGGCAGAGAGCATGTATAGTTCCTTTATATAAAGGGAAGGGGGACAAGAGAGATTGTCTACCTGAGTCTACCTGGAGAGAATTCCCAGGGGTCAACGCCCCGCGCCCGGTCTGTGAACAGGCCTCTGTTGGACAGAGCCTGATCAACCAGGCTGTTACTGCTGGCCGCACGCAGTCCAACGTACGAACCACAGCCCGGCTGATCAGGTACCGTTGAGGTGCCTGTCCAGTGCCTGCTTGAAGACAGCCAGGGGCTTGTGGTAATCCCCTGATGTATGCTGGGAGGCAGTTGTAAAAATATAGGGGAATAAGTTTACTGAGATACCAGGTAAAGTGTATGGTAGGGTTATTATTGAAAGAATTGGAGGTAAGACAGAGAGTAGGATTGCAGATGAGCAAGGATGCTTTAGAGTGGGTAGGGGATGTGTAGATCAAGTGTTTACAGAAGCATATATGTGAACAGTATTTAGATAAAGGTAGGGAAGTTTTCACTGCATTTATGGATTTAGAAAAGCATATGATAGAGTGGATAGGGGAGCAATGTGGCAGATGTTACAAGTGTATGGAATAGGTAGTAAGTTATTAAATGCTGTAAAGAGTTTTTATGAGGATAGTGAGGCTCAGTAAGTCTTAGACAGGGATGTGTAATGTCACCATGGTTGTTTAATATATTTATAGATGGGGTTAAAGAAGTACAGTGAACCCCCGAGTAATCTAACAAAATTCATTCCCAGAAGCCTGCTCAGTGCCATTACGAACGAATTTACTCCCTTAAGAAATAATGTCATAGTGTTAGTCCATTCCACACCCCAAAACACACCTTACAAAAGAACTTACATATTATACTTACATAACTGTACGATTTCCGGGGTGTTCGAATCTCGGGGTCCACTGTACAGTGGTACCTCGGTTTTCGTACAGCTCCCAACTTGAACAATTATGTAAGTGTATTATTGTAAGTGCTTTTGTAAGTATTTTTGGGGTCTGAAACAGACTAATCTAATTTACATTTGTCCTTATGGGAACAAATTGCTTGGTAACAACGCTCGAACAGCATTCTGGAATGAATTATCGACGAAAACCGAGGTACCACTGTAAATGCTAGGGTGTTGGGGAGAGAGGTGGGATTAAATTATGGGGAATCAAGTACAAAATGGGAGTTGACAGTTACTTTTTGCTGATGATACTGTGCTTATGGGAGATTCTAAAGAAAAGTTGCAAAGGTTAGTGGACGAGTTTGGGAGGGTGTGTAAAGGTAGAAAGTTGAAAGTGAACATAGATAAGAGTAAGGTGATGAGGGTATCAAACGATTTAGATAAAGAAAAATTGGATATGACATTGAGAGAGGAGTATGGAAGAAGTGAATGTTTTCAGATACAGTGGACCCCTGGTTAACGGCCTGCTCCAAACACTAACAATTATGTAAGTGTATTTTTGTAAGTGCTTCTGTAGTGTATGTTTGGGGGACCAAAAGGACTAATCTAATTTACATTATTACTTATGTTAATAAATTCATCGGTAACGGCACTTGAACAGCATTCTGGAATGAATTATGGCCGTTAACCAGGGGTCCACTGTATTTGGGAGTTGACTTGTCAGCGGATGGGTTTATGAAGGATGAGGTTAACCATAGAATTGATGAAGGAAAAAAGGCGAGTGGTGTGTTGAGGTATCTGTGGAGAAAAATAACGTTATCCATGGAGGCAAAGAAGGGAATGTATGAAAGTACAGTGGTCCCTCGGTTTTCACCAAAAATTTGTTCTAGAATGCTGCTCAAGTGCCATTACCGAATGAATTTACTTCCTTAAGAAATAATGTCACATAGGTTAGTCTATTTCAGACCCCCAAAAATACACTTGCAACAGAACTTACGAAAATACACTTACATAAATGTTCGAGTTTGGAGATGCACAAAAACCGAGGGACCACTGTATAGTGGTATCAACACTCTTATATGGGTGTGAAGCTTGGGTTGTAAATGCTGCAGTGAGGAGGTGGCTGGAGGCAGTGGAGATGTCCTGTCTAAGGGCAATGTGTGGTGTAAATATTATGCAGAGAATTCGGAGTGTGGAAATTAGGAGGTGTGGAGTTACTAAAAGTATTTAGTCAGAGGGCTGAAGAGGGGTTGTTGAGGTGGTTTGGTCATTTAGAGTGAATGGATCAAGGTAGAATGACTTGGAGAGTGTATAAATCTGTAAGGGAGGAAGGCGGGGTAAGTGTCGTCCTCGAAAAGGTTGGAGGGAGGGGGGTAAAGGAAATTTTGTGGGCGAGGGGTTTGGACTTCAGCAAGCTTGTGTGAGCATGTTAGATAGGAGTGAATGGAGATGAATGGTTTTTGGGACCTGACGAGCTGTTGGAGTGTGAGCAGAGTAATATTTAGTGAAGGGATTCAGGGAAACTGGTTAGCTGGACTTGAGTCCTGGAAATGGGAAGTACAATGCCTGTATTTTAAAGGAGGGGTTTGGGATATTGGCAGTTTGGAGGGATTTCTAAACTGTCGTATCTTATCTCCTCTGCAAAGACAGTGACTATGTATGAGTGAGGTGAAAGTGTTGAATGATGATGAAAGATTTTTCTTTTTGGGGATTTTTTTTCTTTTTGGGTCACCCTGCCTTGGTGGGAGACGGCCGACTTGTTGAAAAAAAAAAACCAGCGCTGTATAACCCTTGTGGGTTTAGCACTTAGTTTTGATTGTAACAATAAGTGGAACATGGTAGGAAAACAGAGGTACACGTTGACCATCACTAATCTGGCATCATTGGGACCTGTAGGGTGGCAGATTACAAAGTGGTTAGGTTAGAATACACTTAACACAACGGCGATATTTATGCATCAGCGATTTCACCCACTTTATGCCCTATTTTTGGCCCATTCCATTGTTCCAGTCTAAGAAACTCATAGCTATTTCGCTAGTATTCCTTCTATTCTGTCAAATGAGTACAAGAAACCACCCATTAACTTATTTCAACTACCCAATGAAGTGGTCAGAAATCTGTAATTGGCCAATTTCACACAAATTTCAAGAGATGTCAATTTCAAAATAGGGTTAAGGGTCTGGAGTTTAGAGACTCTATAACCGCGGGTTCGAACCCCACCCGTGGTATGGTTTGAATGCAGACATTCCTGGCACTAAGATAACATTTTCTCTGTTCATTAGTCACATCTCCAGGCCCCTCTTATATTATGCTTGCTTTCCATTTTGAATTTTTATTCACAAAAAAAAACAGAAGATTTACAGTTATGCAGACTACTGCATTATTGTAATAATTGTATAAATAATGTCAACCCATTCATGACTGCGTATTAGACCTGCCAGTTGGACACGTATTGGAGGTGACGTCATTTGTTTACTCGAACATCGGCAAAAATCGAACATTTCTGCTATTTAGAGCTCAATTTTAAGGTACTTTCCAGCATGAAACCAATCAAAATTATATCTACAGTGGGACCCCGCGTTTCAAACTTAATCCGTTCCAGGAGCTAGTTCTAAAGTCGAAATGTTCGAAACTCGAAGCAATATTTCCCATAAAAAATAATGTAAATCCAATTAATTCGTTCCTGCTGTCAGGAGGCATGACAAAATAGTACTTCAATATGATGCTATTATCAACTCGACAGCTTATTTATCTATCACAATTCATCTAATATGACAAACAATATAAATACAGTGGACCCCCGGCTAACGATCACCCCGGAAATAGTACAATTATGTAAGTATAATATTGTAAGTGCTTGTGGAAGTGTATTTTTGGGGTCTGAAATAGACTAACCTACGTGACATTATTTCTTAAGGAAGTAAATTCGCTCGGGAATGGCACTTGAGCAGGCTTCTGCAATGAATTTTGATCGTTAGCCGGGGTCCACTGTAACATAAAAACCTGATATACACTCTAGAATGAACAAAATATGTATGTCATTACGAATATGGTGGCGGGCATTCTTGCTCCAGCTATGAAAACATCTTCCCATTCTTTCCTCCTTAGTATAAGAGAAAACGGAGTTTGTAATGCTAACTGCATTAACCCTTAAACTGTCCAAACGTAGATATACGTTTGTACGCGTACTGTCCGAACGTAGATCAACGTTTTATTTTTCATTCCTTCAAATTTAGTGCAATTGGCCTGAGTCGCCTAGACATGAGAGAATGGGTCTGCGCCTCAGTGTGGCAGTATTAAAAAAATCTGGGACCACTTAGTACCTTGTGGGAGCACTAGTTCAATTGAGTGCCAGCTGGAGCAAATAATGTGGCAAACACCATGGATTCACTGATGTCATGTCGCATTAACACTCCCCTTATAAGAGGAAAGTAAAAATAGGTTCGATAAATACATGAGTGGCTGTGGGTGGGTGTGAGTTGGACCTGACTAGCTTGTGGTCTGATGCTGTGCTCCTTCCTTCAGAGGATGTGACCTGACTAGGTGGGTCATTGGTCTAAGCTGGGGGTGACATGGACCTGCCTTGCATGGGCCAGTAGGCCTTCAGCAGTGTTCCTTCTTTTACGTTCTTATATATTCGGCAGGCTGGCTTTGGCTGTCTCTGGCTGTCTCTGTGTCTATATCTGTCTATATCTCTGTCTATATCTGTCTATATCTCTGTCTATATCTGTCTATATCTATCTGTCCTATATCTCTGTATCTGTCTATCTATATATATCTGTAATATCTCTCTCACATGTACACATAAGTACAGTTATTATACATAGTGTAAATTATTTAGGATAACCTAAAATCCAGGCAAAGTCCTATACAATACTTGTATATATAAGACATAATACACATGACTGGCAAGTAATACGCATTGTCACATTGTCACTTCTGCATCGCGTATAATACCTGTTGGCTTACGAGCCGCACTCAGACTGAGACAAGCAGACGGAAAGACACACACACACACAGGCAGACGGAAAGATACACACACAGGCAGACGGAAAGACAGATAAGCAGAGCTAGACAGACAGACAGATAGACAGTGGAAACAAGGAGAGGGTTCCCTGCTCCCATTCATCAATGTCATTGGGCTGTCAGTGTTATCTGACACTTGTCATAACACCATTCTTCAAGGAGTTTCATATACTCCAGGCACACACAGGCAGACAGAAAGACAGATAAGCAGAGCTAGACAGAGACACAGACAGATAGACAGATGGACAGATAGATAGACAGATACAGTGAAAACAAAGCGAGGGTTCCCTGCGCACATTCATTCATCAATGTCATTGGGCTGTCAGTGTTATCTGACACTTGTCATAACACCATTAGTCAAGGAGTTTCATATTATACTCCAGGCACACATAGGCAGGCAAACAAAGACAGATAAGCCGAGCTAGACAGATAGATAGAAACATAGATAGACAGATAGACAGATAGATAGACAGATAGACAGATAGATAGACAGATAGACAGATAGATAGAGAAACAGATAGACAGATAGATAGACAAACAGATAGATAGACAGATAGACAGACAGATAGATAGACAGATAGATAGATAGACAGATAGATAGATAGACAGATAGATAGATAGACAGATAGATAGATAGACAGATACAGACAGTGAAAACAAAGCAAGGGTTCCTGGCACACATTCATTCATCAATGTCACTGTCTTATCAGTAGTTATCTGACAATTGTCATAACACCATTCTTCAAGGAGTTTCATATATACTCCAGGATGTCTAAAACATTGCTGGGACCTATAAATACTTTGTATATATTTATAGACAATAGTAAATGACCAAGGCAGGTGAAATTGTTCACCTGTTGGTGTCATTGTGACTATTTGAGTAATATTTCAGTACCTAATATTAGTGTTAGAACAAAGATTGGCTATGAAATCACAAGAACTATTATAAATTGTAATTACCAGAACATAAAAATTGTATAAAATAAAATAAAAACTAGAAAAAAAAGTATATCAGCATTACTTCTGCAAGCGGCAGGACTTGTTGTTGCCGTCAGGTGAGCATCCAGCACCAACTTGTAGGGCTTATATCTCGGTAAGTACTGGCCCTAAAATTTTTTTTTTAGCCTATCCTGTTTATAAAAATGCGCTCTTCATTTTTTAAAAAAAAAACGATTTTTTTTTTTTCAAAATATTCGGAGCAGTGCGCGAGTGAACGTAGATCTACGTGTGGACAGTTTAAGGGTTAAATCACTTCTTTCATAAGAAAACCATAATTTACAAATGAACAAGTGTACGTACACCATTTACATACCTTTGCAGAAGATAGGCAGAGTGGCTTATGTTGTTAGGAGTTTATATAATAATAATAATATTTTTATTTCGATGCATGTTACAAGTGTACATTGTTATTGGTAGTTACAATTATAAAACTGTAATGCAAGGAGAGCCACTGGCATGCCATGGCATTAGGGGCAGCTTATTCTAAAGACTTATTCACTTAGTACTTAATGCTAGAGAAATTGATTGAGTTTATTCTAGTTATGTATTATTTCAAATTACAATATGATTATACATACTATTAAAAGACAATACTAGAGAAATTGGTTGAGTTTATTCTAGTTGTATATTTTATTTCAAGTTACAATATGTTGATGCTATACTAGTATAATAACAATACTATAAAAATTTATTGAGTTTCTTCTAGTTATATATTTTATTTCAAATTAACAAAATGATGATACTATACTATTTTAAATGACAATATGATGATATGAAATTGCAACAAGTGTTAAGGAGGATGACAATATAAAACTGAGATTATCTTAAGTAAAATAACATTGGGTTTGAAAGTTTGTTACAGTATGAGTATTTAGTATAGGGTGAGTAGGTGATCTTTGAGAAGAGTCTTGAATTGATTTTCCGACAAGGTAAACTTAATATTTAATGGTAATGAATTCCAGATTCTGGGGCCCTTTATGTGCATAGATGCTAAAAAACCACCTTCTCACCCAAACCTAAGTGCTCAATATCAAACATTCTCAACAAAGTAGAATAATCACTTACTGTAAAAACCTGACAAATCACTTAAATGTAAAAACCTGTTATGAATAATACATACTAAGCTAACTATTTCCATAACATTTACATTATAATGACAACGTAAACTGTAACTGCAATGCAATTAATTGTTTTAAATTGTTATCTCACTCAATTAGTTGCATTGCTACAATTAATTGATATGTTTTAAATTGTTATCTCACTCAATTAGTTGCATTGCTACAACTAATTGATATGTTCAACTTATAATCAAACTTTATAACTTAGATATGCAATTATACTTATTTTATAAATTATCAACCATAACTTTTTACCATGTATAGTCTATAATTAAGTAGTCCTAAGAATGCCCGCAATGCACAGCATATTAGGGGCTTTTGGCATGTACATCTCATCAATAACTATGTATCTTGTCTACCCAACCATGTCTCATTGTACTGTCTCAATAAAGTATTATTATTATTATTATTATTATTATTGGTTAGTTTGGACTCGGGGTATGTCAAATAGTGATCTGTGTCTTGTGTCATGGTCGTGGGACCTATTAACCCTTTGGGGGTCCAAGGGGTCTCTCTGAAACTCGTTCTCAGGTTCCACGAATTTAAAAAAAAAAAAAAAAAAAAAATTCTTATGAAATGATAGTTTTTTTTCTAAATCTAATAGGCTAAAAATTACATTTTTGCGATCAATACTCACCGAAATATGGAGGATTGAAGTTGACGAAAAATGAACTGGTGCCGGCAACATCGGTAACTGCCGGTTGGCCGGTAATTTTCTTTTTTCTTTCTTGAAGTTGTTTTCTGATATTTTTTTTTTTCCTCCAAATAACTTTTATGGCCTGTGAGACCAATATAAGTGCTGTTTTTCAAATATTCACTCGCTAAGTATTTCACAATCATTACATAAATTTTCTTATCACTATTTTGTTTACACAACTTATTTACAGTTATTCACAATAACAAATATTGTTTATTTTCATTGTTCAATCATGTATATACATATATATAGTCACTGGACATGTTTCTAGTAGTTCTGCAGCCTGTGGAAGTCTCTGAAACATGGTTCCATGCACAGTGGTGTTTTACATTCCACATACATAAAACGAGTGTCTTTGCATTGTTGTGGGTGTTTTTTTGTATGTGCACAGACAAAACACCTCCTCTGAGCCTTTTTCTTGCAAGCAGTAGCAGGCAGTTTTTTTAGGAAGTGTTCACCACCAAGCCTCAGACGAGAAGGTAGGTGTTGATAACCTGGTGTTGGGCGGGTTTCTATTGCAGGTGTTGCTCCTTGGTACTTGAATATTATTTGTCTGATGACAGACAAACAAAATTCGCCATATGGTGGTTTGTTTGTGGTCTTCAACTTATAAATATTATATGCATTGAGCATGGTAATGTCCAGAATGTGAAAAGAGAGTTTTATGTACCACTTGTAACTCTTGCGAACACAATCAGCAAACCCAATTTGCATGTCACATTTGTCCACTAAGCGCATATAGAGCGTGTAATCCATCACAGCTGCAGGTTTTAGAATGGGTTCATTGGTCTCTCTATGCAGCCTGCCAGTGTCTGTCATTTCGTTAGGGTGAATTGATGACAACAGTGTGACATCTCGTTTGTCATGCCACCGAAATGCCATGATGTCATTGGCAGCAAACGCTTGCACCTCACCTCTACGAGTGCCAGCATTGAACCTTGGCATATGCTTACGATTTACACGCACTGTACCGCACACATCTGTCAAGTTCACTCGCAAAAAATCACTGAGGGAGGGGCTTGTGTACCAGTTATCAGTATGTATATATAATATATGCCCCTTGCCAAGATATGGTTCCATCATTGTTCTAACCACATCACCAGAGATACCCAGTAACTTCCTGGTATCTTTCAATGTATTACTTCCAGTGTACACAATAATATCCAATACAATACCACTGTAGCAATCACAAAGCACAAACAACTTTATACCAAAGCGTTTCCTCTTGCTTGGTATATACTGCTTGAACGACAGTCTGCCTTTGAACAGAATCAGTGACTCGTCAATAACAAGCTTCCTGAAGGGATAAAAATGCATAATGAATTTCTCTTTCAGATACAGAAACACATTCCTAATCTTATATAACCTGTCGTTTCTGTCAGGCCTGGTTTTGTCTGAGAAGTGTAGCATCCTCAGCAGTAGCACAAATCGATTCACTGATATTATATCACTGAAACCTGGTGTTGCAATCAGGCGGTCTGTCGACCAGTATGATTTGACACGGTGCTTATAAACATGAGGCATAAGCATTATTGTGGCAAAGAACAAGTACATCTCAGCCACAGTTGCCTCTTTCCACCTGTTGAGGCGTGATGTTGGTGAAAGTATTGTGTTTGTCATGGTGTACTTGTAGTATCTGTTGCTTTCCCTGACAATAATTTCTATCAGGGGATCGTCAAAGAATAACTCGAAACATTACAGTTCACTGGCATTGTTCCCAAGTGGACAAGATGGGCGTATTCCACTTGGACTTTCATCAAACTGATGGGGATTGGGAATAAAATTGTCAGCGTCCTGCCAATCCCAGGTGCGGTCTGCTGGTGGGTACTGGATATTTACAGGTGGTTGTGGGGGTTGTGGAAGTGGAGGTTGTGGTTTTGGGGGTTGGTGGGTGGGTGAGGATGGCCGCTGAGCTGACTCAGCGGCGTCGGTGCCAGCATGGTCCACTGCTGGTGCCTCGTGCCTGGCACCACCACCACCACTAACAGTACCAGTTGCATGCACATTTCTCATTCCAATTGCAACACTATCGTCTTCATTTTCACTATCACTTCCTGTTGTACTCCTTCCCCTTGGAACAGCATATGGCACGCTACCAGAGCGCATATACTGTCGTATATACTGACGCTTCACTGGAACTGTTTTGAAGAGCTTGGAGTTCATATTCACTATCACTATCATCACCATTGCTCACATCAGAGTCTGGGATACGAGTAAATAACAGTTTCCTCTTTCGTCCTGGAACAATTGAGCGTGAACAAGATGCCACAACACCGGAGGTGGACGGCTGAGGGTCGTCTGGGTTTTCCTCAATATTACCGGTATTATGGTCATTAGTTTCGGTCACAACCTCATCAAAACCTTGAAACTCATCACCACTGACACTCCCATCGGTGTTAGAACTGTCACTGGGGAACAAAAGTGTTCCAATTCGCCGAGGAGAGAGGAGTTTCTTACCGCCAGGCATGGTGATCAGAGTGTACTAACATGGCGTTCCCACAATGCACCACTGGGTCACCGATTTTTTTCCTACTGCGCACACTGACCACGCAGACCCATTCTCTCCCCACTAGGCCTACCAGCCATTTCGCGCTTAATTTGAAGGCGCTAGAATTTATGCGTACTAGTACGTCAATAACCCCTGCACGTAAGACGTACTTGTACGACCATAACCCCGAAAGGGTTAAAGTTGTTGAGGAAAATTTTGAGCGGAGGGTTGATATTAGCATGTAGAGTTTTATGTATGTAGAAGGCACATGAATAGGTATGAATATTTTTTACGGTGAGTAGTTTTAAAGTTTTGAATATAGGTGGAGTATGCTGTCTAGAGTGGGAATTTGTTATCAGCCTGACTGCAGCCTTTTGCTGGGTTATGAGTGGTCTAAGGTGATTTAATGTTGTTGAGCCCCATGCACAGATTCCATAGGTGAGATAAGGGTAGATAAGAGAATGATATAGTGCAATGAGAGCTGGTTGTGGCACATAATAGCGTATCTTAGATAATATACCTACTGTCTGAGATTTTCTTGGAAATTTGTTGTATGTGTGTTTGGAATTTAAGACTACTGTCAAGGTGGATTCCTAGGAATTTTCCCTCTGTGAGTCTTGTGATGGGTGAACCATTGAGCGTTATGTTAAGTGGAACATTTGTAGCTTTGTTTCCAAACTGAATGAAGTAGGTCTTGTCAGTATTGAGAGTAAGCTTATTTGTCTTCATCCATGTTGATATTTTCTGTAATTCGGCATTAACAGTGTTGGCTAGTATGACTGGATTTGGGTGAGAGAAGACATATGTTGTGTCATCTGCAAATAATATGGGTTTGAGTAGTAGTGATGCATTCGGTAGGTCGTTTATGTAAATGAGGAATAGGAGTGGCCCCAGGACACTTCCTTGAGGGACTCCGACTGTAATTTGTTGTGTGGAAGAGTTCTCTCCATTTGTGTACACGTACTGGCTTCTGTTGGTAAGGTACGACTTTAGGTAGTTGAGGGGGTGCCCCCTAATACCATAGTGCGCTAATTTTGTGAGCAATAAATCATGGTCGACTGTATCAAATGCTTTGCGTAGGTCTATGAAGATTCCCAGCGGAACTTCTTTCTTCTCAAGTGTGGTGTATATTAACTCTAACATGTGTGTTATAGCATCGTTTGTGCTCTTGTTAGTCCTGAATCCAAATTGACAGGGGATGAGTACATTGTGTGAGACGAGGTAGGAATAGATCTGTCTATGAATTAATTTTTCGAAGATTTTAGAAAGCAGTGGTAAATTTGAGATTGGCGCTCCCTATACAGGTGAAGGCAAAGAATAACGGAGCGGCTACAGGAGGCCAATATCTCTGAAATACGTAGGGAGACACTAGTCAGAGAAATAGCAAACATCGAATTAAAACCAAAGGAATCTTACAGGAATCAAGAGACACGGGAAGAACTAAAAGCCATAAATGAAATTGAAAGAAACCCTATTTCTTTTCCTATGCAAAATCAAAGTTGAGAACAACAACCAGTATTGGGCCCCTACTTAAACGGGATGGGTCCTACACAGATGACAGCAAGGAAATGAGTGAGTTACTTAAATCCCAGTATGACTCAGTTTTTAGCGAGCCACTAACCAGACTGAAAATCGAAAACCTAAATGATTTTTTTATGAGAGTGCCACAGAACTTGACAGACGCATGCCTTTCTGACATCACCACGATGCCAAATGACTTCGAAAAGGCAATAAATGACATGCCCATGCACTCCGCTCCAGGCCCAGACTCATGGAACTCCGTGTTCATCAAGAACTGCAAGAAGCCCCTATCACATGCTTTTAACATCCTATGGAGAGGGAGCATGGACACTGGGATCGTCCCGCAGCTACTAAAAACAACAGACATAGCCCCGCTCCACAAAGGGGGCAGTAAAGCAATAGCAAAGAACTACAGACCAATTGCGCTAACGTCCCATATCATAAAAATCTTTGAAAGGGTTCTAAGAAGCAAGATTGCCACCCATCTTGATACCCATCAATTGCACAACCCAGGACAGCATGGGTTTAGAGCAGGCCGCTCCTGTCTGTCCCAACTACTGGACCACTACGACAAGGTCCTGGATGCTCTAGAAGATAAACAAAATGCAGATGTTATTTTTTTATTTTTTTTTATTAACACATTGGCCGATTCCCACCAAGGCAGGGTGGCCCGAAAAAGAAAAACTTTCATCATCATTCACTCCATCACTGTCTTGCCAGAGGGGTGCTTTACACTACAGTTATAAAACTGCAACATTAACACCCCTCCTTCAGAGTGCCGGCACTGTACGTCCCATCTCCAGAACTCAAGTCCGGCCTGCCGGTTTCCCTGAATCCCTTCATAAATGTTACTTTGCTCACACTCCAACAGCACGTCAAGTATTAAAAACCATATGCCTCCATTCACTCCTATCAAATACGCTCACACATGCTTGCTGGAAGTCCAAGCCCCTCGCACACAAAACTTCCCCTACCCCCTCCTTCCAACCTTTCCTAGGCCGACCCCTACCCCGCCTTCCCTCCACTACAGATTTATACACTCTCAAAGTCACTCTGTCTCGTTCCATTCTCTCTACATGTCCAAACCACCTCAACAACCCCTCCTCAGCTCTCTGGACAATCGTTTGGTAATCCCGCACCTCCTCCTAATTTCCAAACTCCGAATTCTCTGCATTATATTCACACCACACATTGACCTCAGACATGACATCTCCACTGCCTCCAGCCTTCTCCTCGTTGCAACATTCATCACCCATGCTTCACACCCATATAAGAGCGTTGGTATAACTATACTCTCATACATTCCCTTCTTTACTTCCATGGACAAGGTTCTTTGTCTCCACAGACTCCGAGTGCTCCACTCACCCTTTTCCCCTCATCAATTCTATGATTCAACTCATCCTTCATAGACCCATCCGCCGACATGTCCACTCCCAAATATCTGAATACATTCACCTCCTCCATACTCTCTCCCTCCAATCTGATATCCAATCTTTCGTCACCTATTCTTTTTGTTATCCTCATCACCTTACTCTTTCCTATATTCACTTTCAATTTTCTTCTTTTACACACCCTACCAAATTCATCCACCAACCTCTGCAACTTCTCTTCAGAATCTCCCAAAAGCACAGTGTCATCAGCAAAAAGCAACTGTGACAACTCCCACTTTGTATTTGCTTCTTTATCTTTTACCCCAACACCTCTTGCCAAGACCCTCGCATTCACTTCTCTTACAACCCCATCTATAAATATATTGAACAACCACGGTGACATCACACATCCTTGTCTAAGGCCCACTTTTACTGGGAAAATGTCCCCTTCCCTCCTACACACTCTAACCTGAGCCTCACTATCCTCATAAAAACTCTTCACTGCTTTCAGTAACCTTCCTCCAATTCCATACACCTGCAACATCTGCCACATTGCCCCCCTATCTACCCTATCATACGCCTTTTCCAAATCCATAAATGCCACAAAAACATCTTTACCCTTATCCAAATACTGTTCACCTATATGTTTCACTGTAAACACTTGGTCTACACACCCCTACCTTTCCTAAAGCCCCTTGTTCATCTGCTATCCTGCTTTCTGTCTTACTCTTAATTCTTTCAATAATAACTCTACCATACACTTTACCAGGTACACTCAACAGACTTATTCCCCTATAATTTTGCACTCTCTTTTGTCCCCTTTGCCTTTATACAAAGGAACAATACACGCTCTCTGCCAATCCTAGGTACCTTACCCTCTTCCATACATTTATTAAATAATAGCACCAACCACTCCAAAACTATATCCCCACCTGCTGTTAACATTTCTATCTTTATCCCATCAATCCCAGCTGCCTTACCCCCTTTCATTCTACCCACTGCCTCACGAACTTCCCTTACACCCACAACTGGCTCTTCCACACTCCTACAAGATGTTATTCCTCCTTGCCCTACACACAAAATCACAGCTTCCCTGTCTTCATCAACATTTAACAACTCCTCAAAATATTCTCTCCAGCTTCCCGATACCTCTAACTCTCCATTTAATAACTCTCCTCTCCTATTTTTAACTGTCAAATCCATTTGTTCTCTAGGCTTCCTCAACTTATTAATCTCATTCCAAAACTTTTTCTTATTTTCAACAAAATTTGCTGATAACATCTCACCCACTCTCTCATCTGCTCTCTTTTTACATTGCTTCACCACTCTTTTAACCTCTCTTTTTCTCTCCATATACTCTTCCCTCCTTGCAGCACTTCTACTTTGTAAAAACCTCTCATATGCTAACTTTTCCTCCCTTGCTACTCTCTTTACATCATCATTCCACCAATCGCTCCTCTTCCCTCCCGCACCCACTCGCCTGTAACCACAAACTTCTGCTGAACACTCTAACACTACATTTTTAAATCTACCCCATACATTTTCGACCCCATTGCCTACACTCTCACTAGCCCATCTATCCTCCAATAATTGTTTATATCTTACCCTAACTGTTTATATCTTACCCTAACTGTGTATATAACTGCAGATGTTATATACATGTACACAGATTTTGCAAAAGCCTTTGACAAGTGTGACCATGGTGTAATAGCACACAAAATGCGTGATAAAGGAATAACAGGAAAAGTTGGTAGATGGATCTATAATTTCCTAACATGTAGAACACAAAGAGTAGTAGTCAACAGAGTAAGGTCTGAGGCAGCTACTGTGAAAAGCTCTGTTCCACAAGGCACAGTACTTGCTCCCATCCTATTCCTCATCCTCATATCAGACATTGACAGGGATATAAGCCACAGTGCTGTGTCTTCCTTTGCAGATGACACCCAAATCTGTATGACAGTGTCCACCGTTGAAGACACTGCAAGACTCCAAGCAGACATAAACCAAATCTTTAAATGGGCTGCAGAAAACAATATGAAGTTCAACGATGAGAAATTTCAATTACTAAGATACGGAAAACGTGAAGAAATTAAAATCTCATCGGAATACAAAACTAATTCCAACCACACAATAGAGCGAAAAACTAATGTTAAAGACCTGGGAGTGATCATGTCAGAGGATCTCACCTTCAAGGACCATAACAAATTAGCAATTGCATCTGCTCGAAAAATGACAGGATGGATAATGAGAACCTTCAAAACCAGGGATGCCAAGCCCATGTTGACACTTTACAGATCGCTTGTTCTATCTAGGCTGGAATATTGCTGCACACTAACTGCACCTTTCAAGGCGGGTGAAATTGCTGACCTTGAAAATGTGCAGAGAACCTTCACCGCACGCATAAGTGCGATAAACCACCTCAACTACTGGGAACGCTTGAAGTTCCTAAACCTGTACTCTCTAGAACGCATGCGGGAGAGATACATTATTATATACACATGGAAAATTCTCAAGGGCTTAGTACCAAACTTGCACACAAAAATCACTCCCTACGAAAGAAAAAGACTCGGCAGGCGATGTAACATCCCCCCAATGAAGAGCAGGGGTGCCACTAGCACATTGAGGGACAACACAATAAGTGTCAGGGGCCCAAGATTGTTCAACTGCCTCCCAGCATACATCAGGGGGATAACCAACAAACCCCTGGCTGTCTTCAAGCAGGCACTGGACAGGCACCTCAAGTCGGTACCTGATCAGCCGGGCTGTGGTTCGTACGTTGGACTGAGTGCGGCCAGCAGTAACAGCCTGGTTGATCAGGCTCTGGTCCAACAGGAGGCTTGGTCACAGACCGGGCCGCGGGGGCGTTGACCCCTGGAATTCTCTCCACGTAGACTCCAGGTCTATAATTATTTAGTTTTGTCCTTTTTCTATCGCTTAACCGCTACACTCTTAATGCTACACTTTGTCACTGAACTTAACTGCTTTAAACTCCACAACTTGTGCCTGTGCTTGAGTGCAGGAACACATTAAAATCACTAAGAGTGTGTTATTAGTCTTGAAGATGCCATATTAATAATGATAATAATAACACAATAATAAATCACTCTGAGGCGCATTAATAATGATAATAATAACAATAATAATCACTCTGAGGCATATAAAATGTTAATATAGACATTTTGCTTAATCCATTTATGGTATTTTTCAAAATTATATAGGGGCAATGTGGCAGATGTTGCAAATGTATGGAATAGGAGGTAGGTTATTGAAAGCGGTGAAACGTTTTTACAAGGATAGTGAGGCACAGGTTAGAGTATGTAGGCGAGAGGGAGATTATTTCCCAATAAAAGTAGGCCTTAGACAGGGATGTGTAATGTCACCGAGGTTGTTTAACCCTTTGGGGGTCGACAGGCCTTCTCAGGAAAGTGTTCCTGGGGTCGAAAATTTTTTGGAAAAAAAAAAAATTAATTTTTTCTTATGAAATGATAGAGAATCTTTTTCCGATCATAACGCCACCAAAATTATGAAATTTGATCGAAAACTAACGAAATTATGCTTTCGCGAAGTTATCGGTACCTATGACACTGACGCATCGGCGATTTCACCCACTTTGAGCCCTATTTTCGACAAATTCCAATGTTTCAGTCTCCTAAAATTATAGCTATTTCGCTAGAACTCCATTTCTTCTATCGAATGAGTAGAAGAAACTGCCTATTTACCAATTTCATCTACCCAAAATAGTGGTCAGAAAATGGCAATTTTCCAATTTCACACAAATTTCAAACGATGCCAATTTCAAAATAGGGTCCAGAGTAAACAAGGCAGACATTCCTGGCACTAAAATAACATGTTCTCTGTTCATTAGCCACGTCTCCAGGCCCCTGTTCCATTACTTTTTCTTTCCATTTTGAATTTTTATTCTCACAAAAATAGAAGATTTACTGTTATGTATACAACTGCATCATTGTAAAAATGGTATAAATAATATCAGAGCACTTGTGCATGAATATAAGACTCGCCAGTTGATGTGTATTGGATGCATGGTGTGATTTGTTTACTCTTGAACATCGTCAAAAATCGAACATTTTCGCTAATTTGAGCTCAATTTCAAGGTACTTGTCATTGTCATACCAATCAAAATCATCTCCATTTCTGTAATATATCTTCCATTCTATCAAATGAGACCAAGAAAACGAGAATACATCATTAAATACCATACGAAAATCGAATGCAAAGTCGCTGTTTTAATCGAAAAAAACGGTCAGAGTTTTTTTCTCTCTCATTATGCAGTGTGTACTGCAGGATTATTTTTATACTGCGCACACTGACCACACAGACCCATTCTTTCATATGTATGCCTACCAGACGTTTTCTGCTTAAATTGAGGCCGCTAGAATTTGGGCGTACTAGTACGGCACCAACCCCTGCTCGTAAAACGTACTAGTAGGGCACCGACCCCGAAAGGGTTAATATATTTATAGATGGAGTTGTAAGAGAAGTGAATGCTCGGGTGTTGGCAAGAGGTGTGGGTTTAAAAGATAAAGAATCTAATACAAAGTGGGAGTTGTCACAGTTGCTCTTTGCTGATGACACTGTGCTTTTGGGGGATTCTGAAGAGAAGTTGCAGAGGCTGGTGGATGAGTTTGGTAGGGTATATAAAAGAAGGAAATTAAAAGTGAATATAGGAAAGAGTAAGGAGATGAGGATAAGAAAAAAATTAGGTAACGGAAGATTGGATATCAGATTGGAGGGAGAGAGTATGGAGGAGGTGAATGTGTTCAGATATTTGGGAGTGGATGTGTCAGCAGATGGGTATATGAAGGATGAGGTGAATAATAGAATTAACGAGGGAAAAAAGGTGAGTGGTGCACTGAGGAGCTTGTGGAGACAGAGAACTTTATCCATGAAAGCAAAGAGGGGAATGTATGAGAGTATAGTTATACCAACACTCTTGTATGGGTGTGAGACATGGGTTGTGAATGTTGCAACAAGGAGAAGGCTGGAGGCAGTGGAGATGTCATGTCTGAGGGCAATGTGTGGTGTGACTATAATGCAGAGAATCCGTAGTTTGGAGATTAGGAGGAGGTGTGGGATTACCAAAACTATTATCCAGAGAGCTGAGGAGGGGTTGTTGAGATGGTTTGCATATATAGAGAGGATGGAACAAAATAGAATGACTTCGAGAGTGTATAAATCTGTAGTGGAGGAAAGGTGGGGTAGGGGTCGGCCTAGAAAAGGTTGGAGGGAGGGGGTAAAGGAGGTTTTGTGCGCGAGGGGCTTGGACTTCCAGCAAGCGTGCGTGAGTGTGTTAGATAGGAGCGAATGGAGACAAATGGTTTTTAGGACTTGACGTGCTGTTGGAGTGTAGGCAAGGTAACATTTATGAAGGGTTTCAGGGAAACCGGCAGGCTGGACTTGATTCCTGGAGATGGGAAGTACAGTGCCTTCACTCTGAAGGAGGGGTGTTAATGTTGCAGTTTTGTAGTTGTAGTGTAAGCACGCCTCTGGCAAGACAGTGATGGTGTGAATGATGATGAAAGTTTTTCTTTGTCAGTCCACCCCGCCTTGGTGGAAAACGGCCGATGTGTTAATAATAAAAAATAATAAACACGTTACGTAACATATAAACATATAAATTAACATAAATATGAGATGTTTTTCCAATCGGCTTCACGGAGTGAACATAATCTATCCATGTGCAGGCTGGTAACAACAACAACTGGTTTGTTTACAAAACTCGCAATCCTTCTACACTCTCATTCTCTCTCATTTATTAATTTAATCTTGTTTACTCACCTCTCACTCTACATTAAGACTGCCACTACCACTGCTTCATCCAGTGCCTCTACCACTGCTTCAACCACTGCCTCTACCACTGCCTCTACTCATAGAAGCGATTGTTGATTTGCTTTTGCCAAACATCCTGGCAAGCTCCACAAGGCGCACACCACTCTCGTATTTTTGTATAATTTCCTTCTTCACTTCTATGCTGTTTCTCACTTTCTTTACCACAGGGGTGCCACTTTGAAGTTTCTTTGGGCCCATGGTAGCTTATTTCACAGTCGCACTTAATGAACAAGCACCAAACAATGAATTAATTGTGAAATGTTTGGATGAGCATGCAGGGTAATGTTCACTCGGAGGATAAACAAAGCCAGACTGACTCATGACGCCTGCACGGGGAGGTGCGCAGGCGCGGGGCAGGCGGACAGGTCTGGTACGTGGTTCAATACTCGGGACAAAAATGGTTTGAAAAAAAGCGTTTGAAACTCGAATCATTCGATACTCAATGCGTTCGAAACTCGAATCATTCGATACTCAATGCGTTCGAAACTCGGGGTTCCACTGTATTTCTGAAATATATCTTCCATTCTATCAAATGAGACCATAAAAACGAGAATACAACCATACGAAAATTCACTGCAAAGTCGCTGTTTTACACCAAAAGTATGGTTGCCGTTTTTTCTCGTTATGCACTGTGTGCTGCAGGATGTTTTTTATATAGTGCACACTTACCACACAGACCTATTCTCTCATATGTACGCCTAAATTTACCGGTCACAGCTTATCTGAGTGAGTTAAGCTCATGGCGACCGACAGTGGCTTCAAAGCCACCTTATCTTTTATGGACAATGTACGGTGTATGTGCTTTACACAATGAGAAGCATTTCTTTTATTTGTTAAAATCATAGCTAAGGCTAAAAGTGAGCAGGTTATAACAATAAATGGAGAAAAGGAAATTGGAATGACTTATGCAGCAAGTAGCACCACCAAACAGTAGTGGCGACCCCGGAAATTTGAAATTATGCTAACTGAAATTAGTGCTGGATTACTGATGGAACTGGATTAATGATTGCCAGATTAGTGATGTCCAATCTGTATAAAACAAATGATCCATAAAAAAAATAGAAAAATGGAAAAAAATTATAAGAAAATGTTAAAATGCAGCAACTTCTTGTGTAGCAAGCAATCATGTTGCTATTAACCCTTTGACTGTTTCGGACGTATATTTACGTCTTACGAGCCAATGTTTCGGACGTATTTATACGCCTAAATTCTAGCGGCCTCAAATCAAGCACGAGAAAGCTGGTAGGCCCACATGTGAGAGAATGGGTCTGTGTGGTCAGTGTGCGCAGTATAAAAAAAATCCTGCAGCAAGCAGTACAAAATGAGAAAAAAAAAACTCCGACCGTTTTTTTTAATTAAAACGCCGTCTTTGAGGTGTGTTTTCGTATAGTATTTATGGTTGTATTCTCTTTTTCATGGTCTCATTTGATAGAATGGGAAACATATTACAGGAATAGAGATGATTTTGATTAGTTTCATGATGTAAACGATCTTGAAATTGAGCTCAAATTAGCGGAAATGTTCGATTTTTGCCAATGTTCAAAAGTAAACAAATCACACCATGCGTCAAATACACATCAACTGGTGAGTCTAATATTCTTTCACAAGTGCACAGATATTATTTATACAGTTTTTACAATAATGCAATAGTCTGCATAACAATAAATCTTCTATTTTTTGTATGAATAAAAAATCAAAATAGAAAGCAAGAGTAATGTAAGAGGGGCCTGAAGACATGACTAATGAACAGATAACATCTTATTTTAGTGCTAGGGATGTCTGCATTTTTTATTCTGGACCCTATTTTGAAATTGACATCTTTTTTATTTTGCATGAAATTGGCGAAATTGCCATATTCTGACCACTTTATTGGGTAGTTGAAATCGGTAAATTGGTGATTTCTTGTACTCAATCGATAGAAGAAATGGAGTTCTAAAGAAATAGCTATGAGTTTGATCGACTGTCCCAATGAAATTGGCCTAAAATAGGGCTCAAAGTCGGCGAAATCACCGATGCGTATATATCACTGACATCGCTAACTTTGCGAGAGCGTAATTCCGTAAGTTTTTAATCAAATTTCATACTTTTGGTGTCATTACAATCGGGAAAAGATTCTCTATCATTTCATAAAAAACAATAATTTATTTTTTTTTCCCAAATTTTCCGACATAGAATGACAGTTTCAGAATGGGGCCTCCGACAGTCAAAGGGTTAAATGGTCACAAATATTAGCTTCAAAATTTATCTCTAAGTAATAATCACATTTTACTCATTCTTCTCTCATACTGTACTTTTAAAATCAGGGAGAATTTCCTGCCAATGTCATTTATTTTCAAAATCGCCGTCACTGAAAGCACATTAATTTTAGACCCTTCAGCAGTTAAGTGTTAAGGAGCATTCTGACTGTGTATGTTACTCAACACTCATAGGCATAAAAAATATACACAATAAAAACAAAGATAAAATCAACAATCAACAAAAGAAACACATCAACATAACACAAATATATCGTGCAAGTTAAAATAGCCAGCATCAATTAAAAAAAAACATTAAATTATTGTCAAAATGACTCAAAAAAGTTCCTTGAAGTGTCTACAGGCACCTTGGTAATTATATAAAATCATGACAAAAACAGAAAAACCTAAGTCGAGGGCAAACTGTTAAAATATGACCCCACAGTCACTGGCACATCCAAAGCTACACACAGCAGATGACAGGAGCACCTGTGTCCAGGTGTGTGTGTCAGATCTTCAGTTGACACATTTATCTCAAAGTGACAATTACTGTTGGAGGGACAAACATTTACATCTTGATGATCTCATTAAAGTGACCAGCATTGGGGAGAGAACACAAACTTCTTTTATCCCACAACCTCATTAATCTTTTCACTCTACAGAGCCCAAAAGCAAAACTGCTCACATTGTCCACATTTAAAAAAAAAGGAAAAATTCTTATGATGGGAAACATGGAATTATGCATATGCAAATTTAGTGGTTAAGTGCAATTTACGCATTGGTGATTTCACAGACATCGAGTCCTATTTTAAGCCAATTCCACTGTTCAATTCGACCAAATTCTTAGGTATATTGCTAATATGCCTTCCAATTTATTTACCCTTTGAGGGTCGAGAGGCCCTCTCCCAAACTCGTTTTCAGGGTCAAAAAATATTCGAAAAAAAAAATTATTTTTTCTTATGAAATGATAGTTTATTTTTGCGAGTTTTATAGGCCAAAAATTTTTTTTTTGCAATCAATATTTAGTGAGAAATGGAGGCGTGAAGTTGACAGAAATTCAACCGCTTAATGCAACATCGCCGACTGCCGGTCACCTGGTAATAGTTTATTTTGTTTTTTCCTACTTTCTTCTTTTATTTTTTAATATTTTATTTTTTCAAATAACTTTTATGGCCTGTGAGACCAATATAAAGACTATTTGGTATATATTCACTCATTGTATACTTCACAATAACCACACAAACTTTGCTGTCATTATATTGTTTACAAAACATGTTTACACAAACCAACAATAAAAAATGTTGTTTATTACTATTTTTCTATCGTATATATAAACATATAGAGTCACTGGACAAGTTCTAAGAACTGCATTAGTTTCTGAAGTTTGTAGTTGTGTGGGGGTGGACTTGTAAATATGCTGAGTCACCATCGTAATTAGTGTCACAATGACAAATTACACCATCACTCACCACCCTCACTGCCTGTCAACATCCCTTCCTCATTACCCCACCAACCACATGGAAATAAATCACTGTCTGAATTTTGGGTTATCCTAGGTTGTCCTTCCTTCCTTACTTACCTTCCTTCATTTCTACCTTCCTTCCTTCCTACTTACCTACCTTCCCTCCTTCCTACCTACCTTCCCTCCTTCCTACCTATCTTCCCTCCTTCATATCTACCTTCCCTCCTTTCTACCTACCTTCCCTCCTTCCTTCCTTACTTCTTCCTTCCTCTCATCTCTTCCTTTCTTCCTTCCTACCTTCCTTCCTCTCATCTCTTCCTTTCTTCCTTCCCTCTGGTTTCCTGGTCCCTGTGGTTTAGCACTTCTATTTGATTATAATAATAATCTGGTTTCCTGGGCATTATTTTAGGTCACAAACTCCTCAAAACCATGAAATTCATCTTCACTGACACTTCCATCTGTGTTTGAACTGTCGCTTGGGAACAAAAGAGTCCCAATTAGCAGAGGAGTGAGGAATTTCTTACCGCTAGACATGGTGAACAAGGGTTATTGAAATGGCCTTCCCACAATGCACCACTGGCTCTACGATTTTTTTTATGCTGCGCACACTGACCATGCAGACCCATTCTCTCACATGTAGGCATACCAGCTTTCTCCCTCTTGATTTGAAGGTGCTAGAATTTATGTGTTCAAGTACATGACCGACCCTGGCTGCAATGACGTACAAGTACGTGACTGACCCTCAAAGGGTTAAATGAGCACAAGAAAATACCCATTCAACTATTAAACTACACTATACAGTGCACAGAACTTGGTTTGGATAATTTTATGCAAAATTAAAAAAAATCCAATTAATAGTCCAAAATAAACACTGTAGACATTAAAACAATATTTCCTCTGTTCATTAACTGTCTCCAGGTCTCTCCTATATTACACTTGCCTTTCATTTTGAATTCACAAACAAATTTAAGTTTCATCTATTTCTTGAATAACAAAATATAACCAGGATGGGTCATGGTTTATGGCATTTCAATTATAATTCAGACCCAGTAAAAAATCCATAAAATAGACTGGGTGTGTAGTGGGGCATTACCCATCCTTAGAAAAATTGGCAAAAAATTTAATATTTCTGCTATACAGTGGTACCCCGACTTACGATGGTCCCCAAACTCACCCTTTTATGTAAGTTTATTTTTTTAAATGCTTTTGTAAGTGTAATTTTGGGGGTCTAAAAGGACTAGTCTATTTTACATCATTTCTTATGGAGATAAATTCGTTTGGTAATGGCACTTGAACAGCATTCTGGAATGAAAAAATATCGTAAGTCGGGGTACCACTGTACTTTGTAGCCAACTTCAAGCTACTTCTCATCTTGGAACCAGTAGTATGTCTTCCATTCTATCAAATGATACCAAGGAACATCCAGTAAAATTATAAAAGAACATCCATGGAAACACCTCAAAGTCACTTTTAAACCAAACACATCGTCAGAGTTTTTCTTTTCCCATCATGCACTACAGGAGGCAGAATTTTTTTATACTGTGCAGACTCACTACATAGACCTACAGTGGACCCCCGGTTTTCGTAATTAATCCGTTCCAGAGGGCACTACTAACACCGAATATTATAATAATAATAATAATATTAATACTTTATTGAGACATGGTACAATGATACATGGTTGGGTAGACAAGATACATAGTTATTGATATTACTAACTCCGAATCTATTTTCCCCATAAGAAATAATGGAAATTCAATTAATCTGTTTCCGAAACCCAGAAGTATTAAAATAAAATATTTTTGTACATTAAATATACATTAAATTACACAGAAAACAATGAGACATGAAGAATAAAACAATAATAACATAACATTTACCTTTATTGAAGAGTTGTTAATGTGTGGAAGACGGGAGGAGGGGAGAGGATGGAAGAGTTGCTAGTGTTTGGAAGGGGAATCCCCATCCATAAAGGCTTCAGGTACCAAGTCCTTTTCTTGGGTTACTTCCCTTCTTTGTTTTTTAATGCCACTAGGACCAGCTTGAGAGTCACTGGACCCCTGTTGCTCAAAAAAGTGTTCCAGAGAGTTCTGTTTCTGCCATATGTTTGGAACTGTGATGGCGACAGGGGTGTGTGTTTGGGGACAGGACAAGATAGTCCTTCAAAATGACACTACTATAAACTCTATGGCTTATTTATCTATAAGCTTACTCTCAATACTGACAAGACCTACTTCATTCAGTTTGAAAACAAAGCTACAAATGTTCCACTTAACATAACGCTCAATGGTTCACCCATCACAAGACTCACAGAGGGAAAATTCCTAGGAATCCACCTTGACAGTAGTCTTAAATTCCAAACACACATACAACAAATTTCCAAGAAAATCTCAAAGACAGTAGGTATATTATCTAAGATACGCTATTATGTGCCACAACCAGCTCTCATTGCACTATATCATTCTCTTATCTACCCTTATCTCACCTATGGAATCTGTGCATGGGGCTCAACAACATTAAATCACCTTAGACCACTCATAACCCAGCAAAAGGCTGCAGTCAGGATGATAACAAATTCCCACTCTAGACAGCATACTCCACCTATATTCAAAACTTTAAAACTACTCACCGTAAAAAGTATTCATACCTATTCATGTGCCTTCTACATACTACATAAAACTACATGCTAATATCAACCCTCCGCTCAAAATTCTCAACAACAACTTTAATAGGTCCCACGACAACGACACAAGACACAGATCACTATTTGACATACCCAGAGTCCATACTAACCAATGTAAATTTCTATGCACATAAAGGGCCCCAGAATCTGGAATTCATTACCAGTAAATATTAAGTTAACATTGTCGGAAAATCAATTCAAGACTCTTCTCAAAGATCACCTACTCACCCTATACTAAATACTCATACTGTAACAAACTTTCAAACCCAATGTTATTTTACTTAAGATAATCTCAGTTTTATATTGTCATCCTCCTTAACACTTGTTGCAATTTCATATCATCATATTGTCATTTAAAATAGTATAGTATCATCATTTTGTTAATTTGAAATAAAATATATAACTAGAAGAAACTCAATAAATTTCTCTAGTATTGTTATTTTACTAGTATAGCATCAACATATTGTAACTTGAAATAAAATATACAACTAGAAAAAACTCAACCAATTTCTCTAGTATTGTCTTTTAATAGTATGTATAATCATATTGTAATTTGATATAATATATAACTAGAATAAACTCAATCAATTTCTCTAGTATTAAGTACTTAGTGAATAAGTCTTTAGAATAAGCTGCCCCTAATGCCATGCCAGTGGCTCTCCTTGCATTACAGTTTTATAATTGTAACTACCAATAACTATGTATACTTGTAACTTGCATCGAAATAAAAATATTATTATTATTATATTATTATTATTACAATTCATCTAATATGACACAATAAACAATATTAATAACATATTATTATTATAATCAAATAGAAGTATTAATAACATAGAAACATGACATATACTCTAGAATGAATAAAATGTCATTATGAATGTGAGGACTGGTGTTGTTGTGTGTATAAATGCCACTGAAAGATAAGCCTTAAATAGTGATAGCCGCAAGACACACGGCGGTGTTGTCAGTCGCCCTATATAACTCCAACAACATTGGAAGAGTTAAGTTTCGTGTCGTCATTTTTCTATAGAATAATGGCTTAACTTACTTGCTACACTGTTAATGCTACACTTTATCGCTGGCTGGCACTATAGCCTTTATCAACTCCTGCTGTTTTAGTATCATAACATATCGTAGAATCACTGAATCACTTAAGACATTCTCCCCTCTCAGCCCTTTACCAAAGGGCTGGCACTAGGAGCTTTCTTTGGGCCCATGGTGGCTTATTTAGCAGTTGCAAGCACAAAAAACAATGGAATAATGATGAAATGTATGGTATGAACGCGTGGATGACCGTCACTCGCTGGTAAACAATGGCACACTAACTCTGAATAGAGTGTCGGGCCGGGCGTACACGTCTGGGACGAATTATGATCTCCGAATGGATTTATGATCACCGAACCAATATTTTTACGAAAAAATGTTACTAACTCCGAATATTACGAACTCCGATGACTACGAACACCGGGGGTCCACTGAATTCTATTATATCTGTGCCTAAATTTACTGCTCACAGCTTATATGAGCAAGCTGAGCTCATGATATAAGTCTACATAATGGACCTTGGCATCAATAATTTAGAGTATGTGACTGTGAAACAGTTAAGGTGACCAGCATGTGGGAGAAGACACAAACCTCTTTTACCCCACAACATTATTAAGGTGACCAGCATCAGGCCAACACACATCTCTCCCATAATAGATATACCAAGTGTTTGTCACGTTCAGAAAATATATCTCATTACTATACCTTTCAGTTTGGCAGGAAAAATAATGAATTATTAAAGATCTATAAATGCTTGGTATTATTTAATGAAACTTTACAATACATCATTCTATAGCTTTTATTTTTAAACGTATTTCCATGATCAAGAAACTTTCACAGCAAGGAAAGATTCACTCACCGGACTCTCATAGTGAGGAAAGATTCACTCACCAGACTATCATAGTGAGGAAAGATTCACTCACCAAAAACTCTCATAGTGAGGAAAGATTCACTCACCAGAGACTCTCATAGTGAAGAAAGAGTCACTCACCAGACTCTCTCATTACAAGGAAATATTCACTCACCCGAGACTCTCATAGTGAGGAAAGAGTCACTCACCAGAGACTCTCATTGCAAGGAAAGATTCACTCACCCGAGACTCATTGCAAGGAAAGATTCACTCACCCGAGATTCTCATAGCTAGGAAAGATTCACTCACCAGAGACTCATAGCAAGGAAAGATTCACTCACCCGAGATTCTCATAGCTAGGAAAGATTCACTCACCAGAGACTCATTGCAAGGAAAGATTCCCTTACCCGAGATTCTCATAGCTAGGAAAGATTTACTTACCCGAGACACTCATAGCAAGGAAAGATTCACTCACCCGAGACTCATTGCAAGGAAAGATTCACTCACCCGAGATTCTCATAGCTAGGAAAGATTCACTCACCCAAGACTCATTGCAAGGAAAGATTCCCTCACCCGAGATTATCATAGCAAGGAAAGATTCACTCACCCAAGACTCATTGCAAAGAAAGATTCACTCACCCGAGATTCTCATAGCTAGGAAAGATTCACTCACCTGAGGCTCATTGCAAGGAAAGATTCACTCACCCGAGACTCACAGCGAGGAAAGATTCACTCACCCGAGACTCATTGCAAGGAAAGATTCACTCACCTGAGACTCATTGCAAGGAAAGATTCACTCACCCGAGACACTCATAGCGAGGAAAGATTCACTCACCCGAGACTCATTGCAAGGAAAGATTCACTCACCCGAGACTCATTGCAAGGAAAGATTCACTCACCCGAGACTCATTGCAAGTAAAGATTCACTCACCCGAGACTCATAGCGAGGAAAGATTCACTCACCCGAGACTCATTGCAAGGAAAGATTCACTCACCCGAGACTCATTGCAAGGAAAGATTCACTCACCCGAGACTCATAGCGAGGAAAGATTGACTCACCCGAGACTCATAGCGAGGAAAGATTCACTCGCCCGAGACTTATTGCAAGGAAAGATTCACTCACCCGAGACTCATAGCGAGGAAAGATTCACTCACCCGAGACTCATTGCAAGGAAAGATTCACTCACCAGACACTCATTGCAAGTAAAGATTCACTCACCAGACTCATTGCAAGGAAAGATTCACTCACCCGAGACTCATAGCGAGGAAAGATTCACTCACCCGAGACTCATAGCGAGGAAAGATTCACTCACCAGACTCATTGCAAGGAAAGATTCACTCACCAGAGACTCATTGGAAGGAAAAATTCACTCTCATAGCGAGGAAAGATTCACTCACCCGAGACTCATAGCGAGGAAAGATTCACTCACCCGAGACTCATAGCGAGGAAAGATTCACTCACCCGAGACTCATAGCGAGGAAAGATTCACTCACCAGACTCATTGCAAGGAAAGATTCACTCACCAGAGACTCATTGCAAGGAAAGATTCACTCACCAGAGACTCATAACGAGGAAGATTCACTCACCAGAGACTCATTGCAAAGAAAGATTCACTCACCAGACTCATAGCGAGGAAAGATTCACTCACCAGAGACTCATTGCAAGGAAAGATTCACTCACCAGAGACTCATAGCAAGGAAAGATTCACTCACCCGAGACTCATTGCAAGGAAAGATTCACTCACCCGAGACTCTCATAGCGAGGAAAGATTCACTCACCCGAGACTCATAGCGAGGAAAGATTCACTCACCCGAGACTCATAGCGAGGAAAGATTCACTCACCAGAGACTCATTGCAAGGAAAGATTCACTCACCCGAGACTCTCATAGCGAGGAAAGATTCACTCACCCGAGACTCATTGCAAGGAAAGATTCACTCACCCGAGACTCATTGCAAGGAAAGATTCACTCACCCGAGACTCATAGCGGGAAAGATTCACTCACCCGAGACTCATAGCGAGGAAAGATTCACTCACCAGAGACTCATTGCAAGGAAAGATTCACTCACCCGAGACTCATAGCGAGGAAAGATTCACTCACTCGAGACTCATAGCGAGGAAAGATTCACTCACCAGACTCATTGCAAGGAAAGATTCATTCACCAGACTCATTGCAAGGAAAGATTCACTCACCAGAGACTCATTGCAAGGAAAGATTCACTCACCCGAGACTCATAGCGAGGAAAGATTCACTCACCCGAGACTCATAGCGAGGAAAGATTCACTCACCAGACTCATTGCAAGGAAAGATTCACTCACCCGAGACTCTCATAGCGAGGAAAGATTCACTCACCCGAGACTCATAGCGAGGAAAGATTCACTCACCCGAGACTCATAGCAAGGAAAGATTCACTCACCCGAGACTCATTGCAAGGAAAGATTAACTCACCCGAGACTCATAGCGAGGAAAGATTCACTCACCAGACTCATTGCAAGGAAAGATTCACTCACCAGAGACTCATTGCAAGGAAAGATTCACTCACCCGAGACTCATAGCGAGGAAAGATTCACTCACCCGAGACTCATAGCGAGGAAAGATTCACTCACCAGAGACTCATTGCAAGGAAAGATTCACTCACCAGAGACTCATAGCGAGGAAAGATTCACTCACCAGAGACTCTCATAGCGAGGAAAGATTCACTCACCCGACACACTCATAGTGAGGAAAGATTCACTCACTCGACTCATAGCGAGGAAAGATTCACTCACCCGAGACTCATAGTGAGGAAAGATTCACTCACCAGAGCTGGTTTCAGATAATGAGGTCACATAATATTCACAAAATCTTCTATTAATCAAGATTTTGGGTAATCAAACAGTAGATAATCAAACATATACTGCAACAAATGCAATAATTTAAAAAAAGCAAATAAAATCCCTAGATACTTAAATATTTAAATATATTTACTATAGAGCGTACCATGACCTGCTTTCAGCTTATTCTTAAAGCCACATTAATGATACTGAAACATACTCTGCTGCTGATTTTCCACTTGTGTTACATGAAACATATTTAATGTCTGTTGTGCTGTGTTGTCACTGTCAGGAGCAGCAGCCTCAAGTGTGTGGTATTCTCTTCCTGATGTGTTGTCATCCTGTGGCTGTTGAGTGGAGGTTTGTTGCAACACTTGTGTCTGCTGGTGAGCATGGTTGTGGTGTTGCTGTTGTTGCTGTTGCTGCTGCTGTGGAGGGTGAGGTTGCTGATGGAACTGTGGAAGACCAGAAGTTGTTTCTGTTGCTGCAGTAACAACCTGAGCTTCAATGTCACATTTCTTCAGCTTGTGTTGCTGTTGTAGATGTTGACGAACACCTTGCAGCCATCTGAAACAAATTTCATATAAGCAAATATAATAAATAATCTTATAAAATTTGGAAAAACAGAATAACACAATAATAACACTAGTACTTGAAAAGGGAAGAAATAAGCCATAGCAAATTATGAAGTGCAACATTTTATCTAGGAGACCTAACTCAGAGAGAAAAAAAAAAAAGATTTAACATAAGTATCAAACCTGGGAAGTTGAACATAACCCTCACATAGTACACAGTCAAATTCAAAAATTTTTTTTACATGGTACATAACAGTAAGGTAGTTTACATATTAAAATATTCATAGGCACAAAAGAAAGTGACTAGTATGCAGTGTATTTCAGGCAAAGTAAATGTCAAGTGTCATGTAGTACACAGAAGAGTAATACATCACATGATAGTGGCTTTTCTTTTGTGTTTAACCCTTTCAGGGTTCAGATCCCTGATCTGAAACTTGTCCACAGGGTCCAAGAATTTAAGAAAAAAAAAATATTTTCCTTATGAAATGGTAGAGAATCTTTTTCTGAAAGTAGTAAAACAAAAAGTACAAAATTTGATGGGAAATTGAAGAAATTACGCTCTCGTGAATTTTGCTGCTTCAGCAACATTTACGCATCAGCAATTTTGCCAATTTTGACTACCATTTTAAGCCAATTACGTACATTATTCCAGTCGACCAAATTCTTAGCTATTTTGCTAGTGTTACTTCTATTTTATCGAGTGAGCACAAGATCGCCCAATCAGCTATTTCAACTACCCAATAAAGTGATTGGAAACTGGTAATTTGGCCAGTTTCATACAAAGTTCAAAATATTCGAATTTCAAATAGGGTTCAGAATAGACAATGCAGGCATTCCTGGTACTAAAATAACATTTCTTCTGTTTATTAGTTACATTTCCAGGCTTTACAAATGAATTCCATTTTTATTTTTTATTCACGTAATGAATTTTTATTCAGACCAAAAAATAGAAGATTTACTGTGATGAAATATTGTAATAATTGTATAAATAATATCAGCTCATTTGTGAACGCACATTTGACCCACCAGCTGACGTATATTAGATGCGTGACGTCATTTGTTTACTCTTTATCATTGGCAAAAATCGAACATTTCCGCTAATTTGAGCTCTGTTTCAAGCCATTTTCAGTACTAAAACCAATCAAAATTATGTAATATATCTTCCATTCTATCAAGTGAGACCAAGAAAGCGTGAATACAACCGTAAAAAAACATACGAAAATACACCGCAAAGTAGCTGTTTTAATTAAAAAAACGGTCTCAGTTTTTTTCTCTCATTATGCACTGCATGCTGTAGGATTTGTTTCATATGGTACACACTTACTACATAGATGCATTCTCTCATATCTAGGCCCAAATTTACCACTAACAGCTTATCTGAGTGAGCAGAGCTCATGACGTAGAACAACAGCTTGGA
>WNWK01021168.1:0-34495 GCA_009830355.1 Cherax destructor | reverse complement strand
GTATATGAAAGTGTGTATGTGAAACAATAAAAATTTGCACCAAGAACTCTTTAGTTGTGACTGGGTGTAGACTAGTGAATGTTCATTGCGTTATAATTTGTTCATGATTGAACCATGTATAAACGTAAGTAAGTAAATTTATTTACTTACATGTTTCATTACCGTAACTTGGAGTTCATTCCCTTTTGACTTGTTAGTTCATTACCTTGTAACTTGCTCAGCTATCATAACTTTGGGCCCAGTCCCTGGACCCATTATGTACCTCTGTAATCTTTTGACTACCGCCCACAGGATGGGTGGGGGGTATAATAAAGATATCAAACTAAAACGTTACTTTAACAAGGAATCTTTCGACACTGTACACCGTGTAGTCAGGCCCATACTATAGATCGCACCAGTCTGGAACCCCACCTGGTCAAGCACGTCAAAAAATTAGAAAAGTGCAAAGATTTGCAAAGGTTAGTTCCACAACGGGGGGGCTGTCCTATGAAGAAAGGTTGAAAAAGGACAACAACACTGGAGGACAGAAGGGTTAGAGGAGACATATAACGACATACAAAATACTGCGGGAATCGACAAGGTAGATAGTGACAGGATGTTCCAGAGAGGGAACACAGAAACAAGGGGCACAACTGGAAGCTGAAGACTCAGATGAGTCAAAGGGATGTTAGGAAGCATTTCTTCAGCCATAGAGTAGTTAGGAAGTGGAATAGTCTAGCAAACGATGTAGTGGAGTCAGGAACCATACATAGCTTTAAGACAAGGTATGATAAAGCTCATGGAGCAGGGAGAGAAGAGACCCAGTAGCGGACAGTGAAGAGGCGGGGCCAGGAGCTGAGTATCGACCCCTGCAACCACAATTAGGGGAGTACAATTAGGTGAGTACACACAAGCATGCACACACACACGTGGTAATTCTCTATTTACAGTGAGCAAAGTCAGGGTATTTCTCCAGAATGGTCTGTAATATACCACTGTGGATAAAATACTATGACATATCTTGAACATTTCTGAGTGAGTTGTCTCTAAATTCATTAATTTTATCACACTCCAGTACATAATGACGCAGGGTGTGACAATAGTCCATCTGGCATGGTTTACATTTTGTTTGGTCTATATCTGGTGTTGGTGATTTAACCTGCCAAAGATACTTGTAACCCAGCCGGAGGCGGGCGGTAGTGACATCCAAGAGTCTGCTTATTTTGTTGGATGCACCATAGAAATGTGGCTCCTCCTGCATGATAGAATGATGATAGATGGACTGACTGGTGTTAATCTCCCTAAGTCTTATGTCAATAAAGTTCATTTGAAGTTCTTTTCGTATTATTGTTCTCAAACTGCTAATTGACGCATTTGAGTGCAAGGAGTATGGCAAACAGTTCTGTTTGAAGGGTAGGGGCCCAGTTATTGATGCGTGCTCCAATTTCTTTATAAGAGCCATCACTCTGTATGACAACAGCAGCACTACCAGCTGCACGAGTGGATTGGTGTACAGAACCATCAACGTAAATAATTTGTGAAAGAGTGTTTTGTGTGACTAAGTTATCAATACAGCTTAAGACATCCTGTTTGGCTCCAAGGCGAAGCTTTGGTTGTGATTTAAGAAGAGTTTTTGGGGGAAATGGAGGAATGGTAGTTTGGAATTGGGTAATATCCCATGGAGCGGGGAAGTGCCGCTGTTGCCTTTCTTGACATAGAGCATGTAGCTGGTTCATGCGGAGGTCGGTTCCAGTTTTTTCGATCCATCTGGAGGGATGTTCACCAGTGCTGATTAAGAATGTTTTGGGTGTTGGAGAATCCGGTGGTGTGAATCATTATATCATCAGCAAAACTAATCATATAATGATGGGGCTGGTTATGCATAGCATTAAGTAAAGCATTAATTAGAATATTGAATAGGGTGGGACTGAGCACACCTCCCTGTGAGGTTCCTAACAACACAGACGACTTTCTATTGGACAGGTAGCCTTTAATACAGCAGAGAAACCATCCTCTAACATCCATTCTGGCAAGTTCACTAATGATTACATGTCGGTTGGCAACATCAAAAGCAGATTTAAGGTCAAGGAAAGTAGTGTATGAGCTGTCAGTGTGCAGAGTGAGAAAGGTGGTTATACAATGATGCACACTAATATAATAATATCTTTATTTACTACAAGTACATGTACAAGGTATACAGTCCTAGCTGACATCAATAATAATAATAATAATAATAATAATAATAATAATAATTTATTTGGACATGATACAAAGAATTACATTTGGTTATTGAGATTACATGAGGTGTACATGCCTAAAGCCCCTAATATGCAGGGCATTTTGGGCAGACTTAAAATTAACTTAAAACTAAATTGTAAGAATTTTTGTAGATAGTTTACAATGAGTATAGGTGAGTATTTAAGCTATGAAATTTGAACATAGTTTAGACATGACATTTTTTAAACATAGTTTTGTACTTTTGTCTTCATTATAAAATTAATTAAATCAGATTAAACAAATTAAAGCAATAGTAATAATAAAATAATAAAAAGTTATGGTTGATAATTTATAAAATAAGTAAAGTTGCATATCTAAGTTATAAAGTTTGAATATAAGTTGAACATATCAATTAATTGTAGCAATTTATTGTAGCAATGCAACTAATTGAGTGAGATAACAATTTAAAACAATTAATTGCATTGCAGTTAGTTTACGTGGTCATTATAATGTAAGTGTTGTGGAAATAATTAGCTAAGTATGTAATATTCATAACAGGTTTTACATTCAATTGATTAGTCAGGTTTTTACGTTAAGTGATTATTCTACTTTGCTGGGAATGTTTGATATTGAGCAATTAGCTTTGGGTGAGAAGGTGGTTTTTTAGCATCGTTTTGAATTGGGGTACAGGTAGGGTTTCTTTGGCAATGACAGGTAATGAATTCCAAATTTTCGTGCCTTTTATATGCATTGAGTTTTTACATAGTGTTAGATGGACACGGGGAACATCGAGGAGTGATCTGTGTCTAGTGTTATGGTCATGTGTCCTGTTAAAATTGGTAAGGAGAAGTTTGAGTGGTGGGTTAATATTTGCATAGAGTGTTCTATGTATGTAATAGGCACAGTAAAAAGTATGGATGTCTTGTATGGTACTATACAGAAAGCCGCTTGTTATGCAGAACATTTCTGGCAAATTAAGTCATTGTCCCAGGATGCGATCCACACCAGTCGAGTAACACCCAGGTACCCATTTTACTGATGGGTGAACATAGACAACCGGTGTAAAGAAACACGCCCAATGTTTCTACCCTCTCTGGGAATCAAACGCAGATCCTTGCCGTGTGAAGCGAGAGCTTTAGCCACCAGGCCACGGGGCACCGTTCCTTCCATGCATGAAACCATGCAACCGGGGAGACAAAAATTGCTTAATTCTGTGCATGAGACGATTAAGAATCATCCTCTCGAATGTTTTACACAAGCAGCTAGTAAGAGATATTGGGAGAAATGAGTTTTGTTGATTGGGCTTTGGAATGGGAATAACGAGGCTGTTGGTCCAAGATTTAAGGAGCTCCCCAGTTACATAGCTCATGTTATATAATTCAAGTAAAGGATTACCTGGTACTCGACATAGCAATCTGAGTATGTTGTAAGTAATACCATCCTCGCCAGGCGACGTGGAGTTGCCCTTAGTGAGTGCTGCATCAAGTTCAAAGTTAGTGAAAGGAATGTTAGTCATCTTCCTTGCTGAGCATAAAACAAATCAGTCTCTTCCTTGCATCATATTTGTCCATTAATTTCGCGGGAGTAATACTGGGAAGATTGTCATAGCTAGATGTGGCAGCCCAAGCACTGACTAACTCATTCGCCCTATATAAGGGATGAGGGTGCGCGATCTGACCAGTTCTGTTACCCTTTTCTGTTTATGTCCCTCCATGCCCGGCTAAGTGGGGTGTGAGCATTGAGTTTAGTTTGATATCTTTATTATGCACCCCATACCCATCCTGTGGGCGGTAGTCAAAAGATTACAGAGGTACATAATGGGTCCAGGGACTGGACCTCAAAGTTTGATAGCTGAGCAAGTTACAAAGGTAATGAACTCAGATGGTCACAATCATGACAAGTTACAAAGGTATTTGCAGATTACAGAGGTATATATAGGGTCCAGAGACTGGGCCCCAAAGTTTTGATAGCTGTGAGCATTGAGACCATTGACAAATTGTTCCCAAGCTGTTTGCCGCAGCTCTGTCATACGCTCTCTGGCAGCAGCAAGGGCAGTTTGGAAGAGCCTCACCATTTCAGGGGTACGATATTTTCTATAGGCTAGGCCTAGTCTGCGAGCAGTACGTTTCAATGTTCGAAGTTTAGGATCATTGTAATAGGTATAGTTTTTATAGGAGTTATGATTATTATGGAAGTTAGTTGGATTTAGAGTACTAGGAGGTTTCAGTGGCAGCTCTAAGTAGTTCTGAATACTGCTTACAACAAAGGAACACTCATAGGAATTATACCAGTCAGTCACATGTACGACAAAGTCATCATGCTGATCAGGGAGAACATTAAAATGTTTCCGTTTGAATATCCCACCAAGAAGGATAGTATTACCAATATCTAGTGAGGTTAGCCTTGGGAAATGGTCTGATGATACATCTGTTACAATGTAAGACTCGCAGCAGGTAGACAACTGTGTCAGATTCACTGTTTAAGGTGCCTTCATCAGTCTCCCATTTGACTGTCTTTACAACAATGAAATGATGCCTGTTATTAAGACGGGCCGCCAACATCATACCCTAAGTCACCTCAAATATGCCATCAACCAGACAAACCATGGGCTAATCACCTCAAGCTATCAAAGAACGCTACCACACAAACCTGATCCAGGACTGGGTTACAGAAGTAGAAAAACTCTCGAAACTCATCAAAGGTATACTGTATGCATCTGGTGAGGAGAGAACCTATCCTGATCTTTCGTAATACCTGGAGAGGGTTTCGGGGTTCAAATCCCCCGTGGCCCGGTCTGAGACCAGGCCTCGGGTAAAGAGTAAAGCCCCCAGAAGTTTAGCAAACTCCACACCCCTCAAGAGGTTCTTTGAAGCCAGTGAGGTGCTTTTGATCCCAGGAATTGAACCTATGCTCCCTATTGCCGGATCAAACCTGAATGCCTCCCATTTACCTCTAGGGGTTTAGCTCCCCCAAGAATGTAATAACAATTTCAGACTCCACAAGTGGGTGGACCTCCATTCTCCTTCCTCGCACATCAAGCAGAATATCCACAGTGTCATAGTAACGTCTCTCAGCTCAGGCTGGTGGGTTTCAACACCTTGTTCGAGCCCCATCCAAAGTGTTAAAATTTGAAAAGGAAACAAAGTTTTTGTGTCCCCTGTGTAACTGCCATATATAATAGGGTAGCAGCACACTGCTGATGTATCCAATTTTTCCCTAATAGAAAATAGACATCAAGCAGGAGTCAGAAGTATACTGCATATAAAAAAGAAACAAAATAATCAAAGTTTGGTATCTGAATCCAGACAACATTGCAAGTGAGCTGTGGAGATGAAGATGAGAATATTAAGCAAAACCAGATACGAATTGTAGCCATACCAGACAAAGAACCCTCATGGGAATGATAATTAGTGATATTTCCTTAGGGATATCACATAGAAAGGCACCTCATCCCCAAAGCAGTTAGATAAATGAACACACACGCAGCTTAATGATACAGAAACTGGTGGGCGAAATGTTACCTTAATAAATGTCTCATTAAGTTGCATGTATGCATTCATTGACCTAAGCCAACATGTAGCTAAGTATGTTTGCTATTCCTCCATTTCATTAGCTTGGAAGATTCACGTTCAACCAAGGAGGTTCACAAGGTTCTTCCTGTACGCTTCTGATGATGCTATGAAAAACAACCACAACCTTGAGAGCATAAAGAAATAATATTATATTATCAACACAGTGTTGCTGCTGCCTTGACGTCACGAGATAAATGGGCCAGAAATGCCTTGCATCTATGAGGCTTTTCGTAAAGTCGGTCTCACCTGTACACCTTTGATGAAAATATATTATTACAGTTACCTCTCTTATAAAGCTCTTCTATATAAGGTAATTTTTCGTAAATGCGATTGAAAAAGTGCGTTGAAAACTGAAGGACTTTCCATGTTTATTCAATTCTGGATGTACTTTTACAATGGCATTGACGAAAAATTGCGCTATATAGAGGAGCTTCATAAGAGACATTTATTATTATTAGTACACGAGCTTGAGTGCTCTTGTAAGTTATTCATATTGAACAATTCTAATACCAATACAGATTTTATTATATTTTTATTACATAAATTTTAAATTGAGCAGCGGCTTCCTAAAACTGTGCAGCCACTTTCTTGAACTGCACAGCTGATTCTTATATACAGCTGATTCCTGGAACTGTGCAGCTGTTCCTAGAGCTGAACAGCTGGTTCCGATACCCATGCAGTTAATAATAATAATATCTTTATTTACTACAAGTACATGTACAAGGTATACAGTCCTAGCTGACATCAATGATATGCTACTATATAGAAAGCCGCTTGTTATGCTGAGCATTTCGGGCAAATTAGGTCAGTTTTGTCCCAGGATGCGACCCACACCAGTCGACTAACACCCAGGTACCCATTTTATACTGATGGGTGAACATGGACAGCAGGTGTCTTATGGAAACACGTCCTGATAACCATGCAGCTGGTTCCTAGAGCTGAGCAGCTGGTTCCTAGAGCTGAGCAGCTGGTTCCTAAAACTGTGCAGCCGATTCCTTGAACAACACCAACTGACTCCTAGAACTGCTAAACTGGTTGCTGGAATTGTGCAGCTGATTAATGAAGCTGCGCGTCTGGTTCCTTGAAATGTGCAGCTGGTTCCTATATCTACACAACCGATTTCTAGAACTCCGCAAATTTAAGAGTAGCTTCCAGGGATCTCAACAGAGTTATTCCAAACCATGTATGCAACATATGTCAGGCCCAGCCTGGAGGACGCAGCACCGACATGGAACCCACACCTGAAAACGTGTTAGGAAACTGGAGAAAGTGCAGAGGTACGCAACGAGGCTTATTACAGGGCCAAGGTGCATGAGCTGCGAGAAGAAGTTAACTAAATTTAACCAAACGACATTGACAGGCAGATGAACCAGGGAAGACAATAACAACATACAAAATACTCAAGAGTATAAGTGAAACCATCTGGAGAATGATGTAGTGGAAGCTTTAAGAAGAGATATGATAAATATCATGGAGCAGGGAGAGTGGACCTAGTAGCGACCATTGAAGAGACGGGGCCATGAGCTATGAATCGATCCCTGCAACTACAATTAGGTGAGTACAATTACATGACTACACAAGCGTGGAGAGGAACCCAGAAGAGTGAACCCAGTAGTGGGCAGCGGAGAGGTGGGGCCAGGAGCTGAGAATCAACCCCTGCAACCACAATTAGGTGAGTACACACAGAGGCACAAGTGAGAGAACCAAAATCAATCCAAAGTTGCAAGATTAGCTATGATAAGGCCCATGAGGCCAAGAAACAATAATACATACGTGCGATTGCAGTTTAAGAGGTGAGGCCAGGAGCTGAGGCTTTACCCTGACGAACACAACATGGTAAGTACACAATAGTATGTCAAGGTGAAGCTAAGAATATACTCGGCAAATAGCGAGTGTTGTGGTGGCTGCTTGCACTCACCAGTTAGGTAAGTAACTCATTAATATTATAACTTGCTCCCTCATCCCAATCTTGAAAACATTACCTAACCTTTCTAAAATTAACGTAATATAATTTAGCTTAATCCTACCCAACGTATCGTAGGACAGCCAAAATTTAATTAGTACTTAATATCAGCGAAATATATTAATTTCGTAATGTATGAATTCATTCTCGCAGTTGTTGTTGACATTAACACTGCAGGTGTGGCATAACTAGAGATCGTAAGCTTAGACTACAGAACAAACATTACCATAGTTTTTAGATATGCAACTCTTCCTAAAGCTCTAGTTGATTTTTCACATAGTGTTTAGATTAGGTTATGTTAGGTTAGATTCATTTGTCGTCTATTAACAAAAGAGGAATCGGTTAAAATATACAATAATGCCAATAAGTGTAATAATACATAAACAATAAGACTTCTGGAGCGTGGAGAGAGCATTGGGTGCCACCTAGTGAACGCTATCATACAGTCACATAATCACTGTTTCCTTCCAGTTTTACACACATCGTCTAAGCCACCGTAAAATACTAACTTTGATTAGAAAAAAAAACTATAATATGCAAAATATATTCCACAGATTCAGTAAGGTAACCAACCCGCTTACTACGTATGAGGTCGCATCTCTGCTGTATAAGACTTTTGTTGCTTTATTACTTTACTCTGTCTGACTTTTTTGGGTTATCCTAGGTTCTCTACACATATGCTGCTATGTATGATAATGTATGTAAATGTATTTGTGTATACCTGAATAAACTTACTTACTTACTTACTTACTAGTTTTCCTTGATAATGTGAGAGATCAGCAGAGTGCTTGCAATAATGCTACTTTTCACTGTGGTTATATTGCTTGCTAGAGTGTGTCGTGGTTCTTGGAGTGCGGTATTGAGCAAGAGTTGGTAAACAAGCCAAGGTAATGTGGTAATTACCCTGTAAAAATCACCTTGTTACAGGAATCACCTTGTTACAGGAGTCACTTTGTTACAGGAGTCACCTTGTTACAGGAGTCACCTTGTTACAGGAGTCACCTTGTTACAGGAGTCACCTTGTTGTAGGGGCCACCTTATTGCTCACACTACAATCTTCGTAACACTAACTGCGGAATATGTTAATTATTGTGTTTATTGCGTCATATTTTTAGCTTATGATGGATAAAGACATGTAATTGGCTGAATATTTTTTTTTAATTATGTAATTGAGACCTAAGGTAGCTCTAACCAATGTGCACCTAATATCTAGCACTCTTAGAGTGGAGTGAGAGGGAGACTAGCACTAGTGAACAATGCGTTCACTATGTACATTGGTTGCAACAATTACTGTTGATTAAGCTACTGTTAGATACAGTCTGACAACAATATTACCGTGTCTGAGTTACCTTGAGGAAGCCTGTGCTTATTTATAACTGGCTGTACAGTAGCATCCGGGTTGCAACTATATCCCCACCAGCTTAAGCTAAAAAAAAAACAGTTCGCTCATCCCAGCAGATGAAGGTGACAAGAAAAATTAACGTTAACCCGGAGGGTTGGTAACCCAGGATAACCCAAGAAAGTAGATCACTGTGGCTTATTTTTATTGTAGGCCTTTGGTCGTCTTTACCAGGATGTCACCCACAACCATCATCTAACATCATTACATCAATGGTAATAGTACCGACAAGTTCATGACTTAGATACATGTACAACACTTGGGTATTTTTATTCTGAAGACGTTTTGCCAACGATTGGCTTTATTAATTCGGTATAGATATTACATACGGAAGACAGTGGAAAATGAGGTAATTAGTCCTCCAGGACTGAAGAATTCTTCAGTACCTTTGTCTTGATGTACTTGAAACACAGGTAAGAAGATGGACGCTTATGTACTAGTCACATAAGGTGCAGCAGTTGAAGGCATCGATGCAGGTGGGCAGGAGCCACGAGCAAGGATATTTGTATGACAGCAACACCATTGTATCTTACTACAAACGATATCTTCTACAACCTATTTACCAACTTCTGGCCCAACTCTTGGGCACGACCTACTTCCACTAGTGGGTCCCGTTCACTGGCGACGATGCCTTCAACTGCTGCATCTTATCTGACTCCAGTCCCTTACCCTTGAACAACTTCAAGGCCGAGGGACTGATTACTTCATCTTCTGTTTAAAATTCTGCAAGGTTGAGGGACTGATTACATCATCGTCCACTGGCGTCTCCATCTGCCCCAAGATCGAACCCGGCCGGATCTTCAGCTATGACCTAAGGCCGCTCACTGTTTTGCTGAATTTTTAGCTTTATCGTCAGCACAAACAGTTGTTCAGTCAACTATGTCAGTCTACCGTACTTATCGGCACCATTTACCAGTCACACCAGGATTAGATTAGGAAGATACGTTAGACATATATAGGATAAGTTATGCAAATGAACTCAAGTGGAGACCAAACAACAATTGAAATGAGTAATGTTATTCCGCCTTCATATTCATGCTATATATGCAGTGATTATTTTCAGAGGAAATTATTTCCTAATTTATTCTGGCTTTTCCATGTAAAATGTATGAGTGGTTCTACATGAACATGACTGTTGGTTGTGTCAGCACCTGCCTACCATGTGTCAGCACCTGCCTACCATGTGTCAGCACCTGCCTACCATGTGTCAGCACCTGCCTACCATGTGTCAGCACCTGCCTACCATGTGTCAGCACCTGCCTACCATGTGTCAGCACCTGCCTACCATGTGTCAGCACCTGCCTACCATGTGTCAGCACCTGCCTACCATGTGTCAGCACCTGCCTACCATGTGTCAGCACCTGCCTACCATGTGTCAGCACTGCCTACCATGTGTCAGCACCTGCCTACCATGTAAATGCCTCCATGTGTCAGCACTGCCTACCATTGCACTGCCTACCATGTGTCAGCACCTGCCTACCATATGTCAGCACCTGCCTACCATGTGTCAGCAAGGTCAGGTAAGGTTCGTCAGGAAACAGGACAAGTGTTTCCTGATGCGGGTCTTAGTCAGATGATGACCCGCCTTCCACTGGCTTACTGGTCCACCCATACATTAATAATCTTAATTAAGATTATTAATGTATGGGTCACTAAGTTCCTGCTCTATCCCCCTCAAGGGAAGTTCCTTGATGTTGGTGAGGGGCTCTTGATCTAGGGAATTGGATCTGTGCTCCAGTTCCATGAATTGAGCCTGAATACCTTCCATCCCCCCCCCCACATGCGTTGTATAATCCTACGGGTTTAGCGCTCCCCCATGATTATAATAATAATAATCCTGATCTATCAATATTATTAACACAGCTCTTGCCGGGGAAGGGGAGGAACTGATAAAAAATAGTTCTAGACTGATGATTACCCCCCACCCCGTCCACCCAGCTATCATAACTTTGGGGTCCAGTCCCTGGACCCATTATGTACCTCTGTAATCTTTTGACTACCGCCCACAGGATGGGTATGGGGTGCATAATAAAGATATTAAACTAAAAAACTAACTCTGTAAAGATTACAATGTGGGGTTTACATATTATAAAAATATTAATTACAATTTGTGGTTTACATATTATTAAATATTAATTACAAAGAAGGCCCCTAGCATGCCTAGGCATTTCGGGATTCAAGGAAGGGGGAATGTTGCCCAAATCTGCTGAAATAGTCCTTGGATCTATTATGTACCTCTGTAATCTTTTGACTACCGCCCACATGGTGGGTATGGGGTGCATAATAAATATATTAAACTAATACTATAAATGAAACTTGTCATGATTGTGACCAGATCTACCTGGAGTTCCTTACCTTTGTAACTAGTTCAGCTATCAAAATTTTGGGGTCCAGTCCCTGGACCCATTATGTACCTCTGTAATCTTTTGACTACCACCCACATGATGGGTATGGGGTGCATAATAAAGATATTAAACTAACCCGTCCACCACTCTTCTACCCTCAAACCTCCTGGTTTAGCGCTTCTTTTGATTATAATAATAACACCCTCAAACACCCTCCCTGTCCCTCACCCATACCACAGTCTCAGTCCCTGGAGTGATGTGTGACCATGATGGGCCTGGAGTGATGTGTGACCATGATGGGCCTGGAGTGTTGTGTGACCATGATGGGAGTAGCTTGTTCCATTAGTGTATGGTGAAATTATGATGTTACCAGTTATAACTAGGTAATGTGATTATATGTATTATAGTTATGTATGTAGTATTAAAGTTATATATTATATGATAGGTTATAGTGAAGGAGAGTGAGAGTAGTTAGTTAAAATTGCATTAGATGGTGTAGTGGTAATTGTGGATATAAGTGCAGGTAGAGTGATGTTAATGGTAGTATAAGAAGGTAGAATAGTGGCAGTAGTGGGCGAAGTAGTAGGTGAAGTAATAGCAGGTATTAGAAGGTACTAGTTGTGACAATAGACGCAGCAATGATGGTATGAGAAGCAGGATAAAGATGAGAGGTTATCTTATTAAAAAGCAGAACTCTTTATTGGGGTTAGTAACCCAGGATAACCCAAGAAAACCAGTGTGTCTTATTTCTATTTGGGGTCCCTTTGAGGTCCTTTTTTTAGGATATGACGCACAACAGTCTACTGACTCCTGTAAGCTAGTAGGTAACGGGGGCAACAGAAGTTAGAAGACTAACTTGCCCATACTTTCCCACCTCACCCAGTGTTCGACCCCGGGAATCTTCGGTTGTGAGTTAAACATGTATTAATGATTTTTTTTTTAATGTTGTGACAGAAAACAAATATCTTGTATAGTGATTCACACATTATTAATAAGTAAGTGGAAACGAGAGAATAAATTAAGTTATGAAAAATATTCTCTGAGAATTGTGACAAACTTGGCCAGTCATAAGCAGTGAGAGCCGCTGGCTGTCAGTACAAGAACTGACAGTCTTGTACCGCTGGAGACATTATTATAAGTATGTAAGTTTATTTAGGCACAGGTACACATAAGTATAATTATTATACATAATAATATATGTGTAAATTACCTAGGATGAACCAAAAAAGTCAGACAAAGTGAAATTTCCACTGGGGTCCTTATATCTTATTATTTAAACCTTAAAAGTTAAAGCAGAGTTAAGTAACTCAGCTGTACCAGTGAGCACTTTACATCCCGTGTAGAGTTACCAACACTTAGTGTGAACACAGCACAATGATTAGTGTAGGTTTTGAACATTAGATTAGCATTGTGAACACTGGTAGTGTGAAGACAGGTGAAGACTGGTAGTGTGAAGACAGGTGAAGACTGGTAGTGTGAAGACTGGTGAAGACTGGTAGTGTGAAGACAGGTGAAGACTGGTAGTGTGAAGACAGGTGAAGACTGGTAGTGTGAAGACAGGTGAAGACTGGTAGTGTGAAGACAGGTGAAGACTGGTAGTGTGAAGACAGGTGAAGACTGGTAGTGTGAAGACAGGTGAAGACTGGTAGTGTGAAGACAGGTGAAGACTGGTAGTGTGAAGACAGGTGAAGACTGGTAGTGTGAAGACAGGTGAAGACTGGTAGTGTGAAGACAGGTGAAGACTGGTAGTGTGAAGATAGGTGAAGACTGGTAGTGTGAAGACAGGTGAAGACTGGTAGTGTGAAGACAGGTGAAGACTGGTAGTGTGAAGACAGGTGAAAACTGGTAGTGTGAAGACAGGTGAAGACTGGTAGTGTGAAGACAGGTGAAGACTGGTAGTGTGAAGATAGGTGAAGACTGGTAGTGTGAAGATAGGTGAAGACTGGTAGTGTGAAGACAGGTGAAGACTGGTAGTGTGAAGACAGGTGAAGACTGGTAGTGTGAAGACAGGTGAAGACTGGTAGTGTGAAGACAGGTGAAGACTGGTAGTGTGAAGATAGGTGAAGACTGGTAGTGTGAAGACAGGTGAAGACTGGTAGTGTGAAGACAGGTGAAGACTGGTAGTGTGAAGATAGGTGAAGACTGGTAGTGTGAAGACAGGTGAAGACTGGTAGTGTGAAGATAGGTGAAGACTGGTAGTGTGAAGACAGGTGAAGACTGGTAGTGTGAAGATAGGTGAAGACTGGTAGTGTGAAGATAGGTGAAGACTGGTAGTGTGAAGACAGGTGAAGACTGGTAGTGTGAAGATAGGTGAAGACTGGTAGTGTGAACACTGGTAATGTGAAGACATGTATACCGTTACCTTTGATATACCTGTGTTGAGTTTCGAGTCTTTCTACTCCAGGGTTCGTCTGGCGCTAGCCTGGCCAATCAGGCCGTTGCTTCTGGAGGCCCGATGCCCCACATATCCTTTACAGCCTGGTTGATCCGGCACCTGGAGTATACCTGGAGAGGGTTTCGGGGGTCAACGCCCCCGCGGCTCGGTCTGAGACCAGGCCTCGTGGTGGATCAGGGTCTGATCAACCAGGCTGTTACAGCGGGCCGCACGTAAACCAACGTAAGAACTACATCCCGGCTGATCAGGTACTGACTTTAGGTGCCTGTAAAGTGCCTTCTTGAAGACAGCCAGGGGTCTATTGGTAATCCCCCTTATGTATGTTGGGAGGCAGTTGAACAGTCTTGGGCCCCTGACACTTATTGTGTTGTCTCATCATGCTAGTGGTGCCCCTGCTTTTCAAGGGGGAAATGTTGCATCTCCTGCCGAGTCTTTTGCTTTCGTAGGGAGTGATTTTCGTGTGCAAGTTTGGTACTAATCCCTCTAGGATTTTCGTAGTGTATATTATCATGTACCTTTGTTGCCTGCATTCCAGGGAATACAAATCAAGGGACTTCAACCGTTCCCAGTAAGTTAGGTGCTTTATCGTACTTATGTGTGCCATGAAAATTCTCTGTACATTCTCCAGGTTAGCAATTTCGCCTGCCTTGAAGGGGGCCATTAGTGTACAACAGTATTCCAGCCTAGAGAGAACAAACGATTTGAAGAGAATCACCATGGGCTTGGCATCCCTAGTTTTGAAGTTTCTCATTATCCATCCTATCAATTTTCTAGCATACCTGGAGTTTACCTGGAGAGAATTCCAGGGGTCAACGCCCCCGCGGCCCGGTCTGTGACCAGGCCTCATGTTGGACCAGAGCCTGATCAACCAGGCTGTTACTGCTGGCTGCACGCAGTCCAACGTACGAACCACAGCCTGGCTGGTCAGGTACCGACTTTAGGTGCCTGTCCAGTGCCTGCTTGAAGACAGCCAGGGGTTTGTTGGTAATCCCCCTGATGTATGCTGGGAGGCAGTTGAACAATCTTGGGCCCCTGACACTTATTGTGTTGTCCCTCAACGTGCTAGTGGCACCCCTGCTCTTCATTGGGGGGATGTTACATCGCCTGCCGAGTCTTTTGCTTTCGTAGGGAGTGATTTTCGTGTGCAAGTTTGGTACTAATCCCTCGAGAATTTTCCATGTGTATATAATAATGTATCTCTCCCGCCTGCGTTCTAGAGAGTACAGGTTTAGGAACTTCAAGCGTTCCCAGTAATTGAGGTGGTTTATCGCAGTTATGCGTGCCGTGAAGATTCTCTGCACATTTTCAAGGTCAGCAATTTCACCCGCCTTGAAAGGTGCAGTTAGTGTGCAGCAATATTCCAGCCTAGATAGAACAAGCGATCTGTAAAGTGTCAACATGGGCTTGGCATCCCTGGTTTTGAAGGTTCTCATTATCCATCCTGTCATTTTTCTAGCAGATGCAATTGCTACGGTGTTATGGTCCTTGAAGGTGAGATCCTCTGACATGATCACTCTCAGGTCTTTGACATTAGTTTTTCGCTCTATTGTGTGGTTGGAATTAGTTTTGTACTCCGATGAGATTTTAATTTCTTCACTTTTTCCGTATCTGAGTAATTGAAATTTCTCATCATTGAACTTCATATTGTTTTCTGCAGCCCATTTAAAGATTTGGTTGATGTCTGCTTGGAGTCTTGCAGTGTCTTCAACGGTGGACACTGCCATACAGATTCGGGTGTCATCTGCAAAGGAAGACACAGCACTGTGGCTCATATCCCTGTCTATGTCCGATATGAGGATGAGGAACAGGATGGGAGCAAGTACTGTGCCTTGTGGAACAGAGCTTTTCACAGTAGCTGCCTCAGACTTCACTCTGTTGACTACTACTCTTCGTGTTCTACTTGTTAGGAAATTATAGATCCATCTACCAACTTTTCCTGTTATTCCTTTATCACGCATATGCGGTAGATACATTGTTGTCATCTTTGAAGGTGAGATCCTCTGACATTATCACTCCCAGGTCCTTCACATTAGTTTTTCGCTCTATTGTGTGGTTAGAATTTGTTGTATATCCTGATACAGTTTTAATTTCCTCAAGTTTTCCATATCTCAGTAGTTGATATTTCTCTTCATTGAACTTTATATTGTTTTCTGCGGCCCATTTAAAGATTTGGTTTATGTTCGCCTGGAGTCTTGCGGTGTCTTCGATGAAGGACTGTCATGGCAATTCGGGTGTCATCCGCAAAGGAGGACGCGGAGCTATGGCTTACATCTCTATGTCAGATATGAGGCTGATGAACAGGATGGGAGCGAGTACTGTGCCTTGTGGAACAGCTTTTCACTGTAGCCGCCTCAGACTTTACTCTGTTTACTATTACTCTTTGTGTTTTATTTGTTAGGAAGTTATAGATCCATCTACCAACTTTTCCTGTTATTCCTTTATCACGCATTTTGTGCGCTATTACACTGTGGTCGCACTTGCTTCTTAGAACCCTTTCAAAGATTTTGATGATATTGGATGTTAGCGCTATGAGGCTGTAGTTCTTTCTAATTGCTTTACTACCACATTTGGGGAGTGGGGCTGTCTGTTGTTTTTAGTGACTGGGATGACCTCTCTGTCCATGCTCCCTCTCCATTGAATGTTGAAGGCACGTGACAGGGGCTTCTTGCAGTTCTTGATGAACATGGAGTTCCACGAGTCTGGGACTGGGGCAGAGAGCATGGGCATGTCATTAATTACCTTTTCGAAGTCTTGTGGTGTTAGGATAATATCAGAGATTTTTTAAATGACCAAATTTTGGGTCTCGGTCATAAAAAAATAATTTAGATTGTCGACCCTTAGTCTGGTTAACGGCTCGCTAAACACTGAGTCGTATTGGAACTTTGGTATCTCACTCATTTCTTTGCTGTCATCTGCGTAGGTCCCATCTAGTCTAAGCAGGGTCCCAATACTGTATGTTGTTTTCCCCTTAGATTTGGTATAAGAGAAGAAGTATTTTGGGTTTCTTTCAATTTCCTTTATGGCTTTAAGTTCTTCCTGAGATTCTTGTCTCCTGTAAGATTCCTTAAGCTTAAGTTCGATATTTGCTATTTCTCTGACCAGTGTCTCCCTTCATATTTCAGATATATTGGCCCCTCTCAGCAGCTCTGTGATTCTTTGCCTTCGCCTGTATAGGGAGCATCTGTTTCTGGTTTACCTAGTTTACATATTCTCTTTCTTTTTCTTAATGGAATGTGCCTTGAGCAAACCTCAAGTGCCACAGAGTTAATTTTTTCTAGGCAAAGGTTCGGATCCGTGTTTAGGATATTTTCCCAGCTTGTTTCTTTTAGGACATGGTTGACTTGTTCCCATTGTATGTTTTTGTTATTGAAGTTAAATTTTGTGAAGGGACTCTCATAACTGATCACATTTTGAAGGTCAGGAGCCCTGCGCATACATGTCTGTATCTCTATTATGTTGTGATCTGAGTGTATTGTCTTTGATACCGTTATATTATGTATCAGATCATCGTTGTTAGATACTTGTCCAGTTTTCTCTTGAAGACTTCTACATATGCTCCAGCAGTGTTTCTGATATCTGTTGGTAAGATGTTGAATAATCTCGGGCCACGAGTGTTGATACAGTGTTCCCTTATTGTGCCTACCGCACCCTTGCTTTTCACTGGGTTTATTTTGCACTTCCTCCCATATCTCGCCCTCCAGTGCAGATTTGGGACCAGGCCCTCGAGTACCTTTCAGGTATATATTATCATGTATCTCTCTCTCCTCTGCTCCAGTGAGTACATATTCAAGACTTTAAGGCGTTCCCAGTAATTTGAATGTTTTACTGGCTCTATGCGGTCCATGAACGATCTCTATTTGTTCAAGCTCTGATATTTTTCCTGCCTTGAACGGGACCGTCAACACTGGAGTTTACCTGGAGAGAGTTCCGGGGTCAACGCCCCAGCGGCCCGGTCTGTGACCAGGCCTCATTTCTATTTTACCCAATGGGTAAATATTCTAACTGCGGGAGCACTAGTGATTTGGAAAGTGTCACCATTGACATTATTTTTCTTGTTTTGAGGGTTCTCAATACCCACCCCGTCATTCTCATGTTGTTCTCCACTGCCCACTGGAAAACACTGCTTATATCGTCCTGTAATATTTCAGGGTCTTCTACCGTAGTGACTTTCGTGCTTATTTTAGTGTCAACTGCAAATAATGATACAAAACTGTGACGGGTGTTTTTATCTGTCTGCTATGAGGATGAGAAACAGCAGCGGTGCCAGGACAGTTCCTTGGGGAACTGAGTTTTTTACCTCGCTAATGCTGGATTTTACTCTGTTTACTACTACTTTTTTGTGTTCTGTGTGTTAGGAACCTGAAAATCCATGTGCCTACCTTCCCGTAATACTTGTGGCCCTCCATTTTGTGCGCGTTCACCCCATGATCGCATTTGTCAAACGCTTTTGCAAAGTCTCTGTATATCACATCTGCATTTTAGTTGCCTTCCAACGCCTCCATAATTCTGTCATAGTGGTTCAGCAGGTGTGACAGGCAGGTGAACACTGGTAGTGTGAAGACAGGTGAACACAGGTAGTGTGAAGACAGGTGAACACTGGTAGTGTGAAGGCAAAACACATCACCCCACAACAACACTGATCATCCACATTACCTCACAACAACACTGATCATCCACATTACCTCACAACAACACTGATCATCCACATCACCCACAACAACACTGATCATCCACATAAGTCAGGTTATATTATTTGACCTGACCTCTGTTAACGCAATTATCGTAATTATTTGTTATTATCCAGTTATTAATTGGGTTTACCTGGGTCGTGTTATCAAGGCTGCATCTTGATGCTAGTAGAAGACTCTTGATCCCAGGAATTAGAGCAGCTCTTCCATTCCTCGGATCGAATTATTACCTCCTAGGTGCTGTATGACTTGAGGGTTTAGTGTCCCCGTGAACTTAACATCATTATCATCTCATTATACTGATCATCATCATCATACTGTCAGAAGTGATCATCATCTTTAGTACAGTAAATGAACAAACAAACAAAACAAGTTACTAACAACGACACAAACAAACACAGGATGCCAGCTAGGTGGACAGGTATATATGACGTCACCACGTAAATACCAGTGGCGTCACCTTCCAGGCTGTTAGTATGACGTCACCGTCCAGGCTGTTAGTATGACGTCACCGTCCAGGCTGTTAGTATGACGTCACCGTCCAGGCTGTTAGTATGACGTCACCGTCCAGGCTGTTAGTATGACGTCACCGTCCAGGCTGTTAGTATGACGTCACCGTCCAGGCTGTTAGTATGACGTCACCGTCCAGGCTGTTAGTATGACGTCACCGTCCAGGCTGTTAGTATGACGTCACCGTCCAGGCTGTTAGTATGACGTCACCGTCCAGGCTGTTAGTATGACGTCACCGTCCAGGCTGTTAGTATGACGTCACGGTCCTGGCCACCACTACGATGTCACAGTCCCAAGTTTTCATTATGATGTCACAGTCCAAGAATTCCTTATGACGTCACTGGTCCAAGTTTTCCTTATACCTTATATCTGCATGACAGTGGCCACCATTGAAGACACTGCAAGACTCCAAGTGGACATCAACCAAATCTTTAAATGGACTGCAGAAAACAATATGAAGTTCAATGATGAGAAATTTCAATTACTCCCATATGGAAAACGTGAGGAAATTAAAATTTCATCGGAGAATAAAACAAATTCCAACCACACAATAGAGCGAAAAACCAATGTGATCATGTCAGAGGATCTCACCTTCAGGGACCATAACACTGTAGCAATTGCATCTGCTAGAAAAATGACAGGATGGATAATGAGAACCTTCAAAACTAGGGATGCCAAGCCCATGATGACACTCTTCGGGTCGCTTGTTCTATCTAGGCTGGAATATTGCTGCACACTAACAGCACCTTTCAAGGCAGGTGAAATTGCTGACCTAGAAAATGTACAGAGAACCTTCACGGCACACATAACTGCAATAAAACACCTCAATTACTGGGAACGCTTTAAGTTCTTCAACCTGTACTCCCTAGAATGCAAGCGGGAGAGATACATTATTATTTACACTTGGAAAATCCTAGAGGGATTAGTACTAAACTTGCACACGAAAATCACATCCCCCCAATGAAAAGCAGGGTGCCACTAGCACGTTAAGAGACAACACAATAAGTGTCAGGGGCCAAAGACTGTTCAACTGCCTCCCAGCATACATAAGGGGGATTACCAATAGACCCCTGGCTGTCTTCAAGCAGGCACTGGGTAGGCACCTAAAGTCGGTACCTGACCAGCCAGGCTGTGGTTCGTACGATGGACTGCGTGCGGCTAGCAGTAACAGCCTGGTTGATCAGGCTCTGATCCAATCAGTGTGTAGGGAAGTACCCCTCATCCCCTTCCCTGGGCTGCCCCGTGTGTGGTAAACAGTGACCTCTCATAACCCCCTCACCCCTGCTCAACTATTCAACTCCCCCGCCTCACCCACCCAACTCCCAGCGCCACCCCAACTGTAGAGGGTACTTTTTCTCTCCCAGCCCACGATGTCAGTCAGCGATGGCACAGGATGTGCCGGGCTCACGGGAACTTCCACTGCAGAGACAGCGCCGTGGAGTTCGACCGCGAGGCAGCTGTCATGTGTGCCACTGGCAGTATGCACTCAGTTCCTCAAGCTTCAACATCCGTGCGCACGGTGGATGTTTGGGCACCCGGAGGGCTCCAGGTGGGAACAACCAACAGCCCCTCCCAGCAGACAGAGAGGGCCTGGGATCTGCAATCAAACTGGCATCCACCAGGACGTTGACACGTCCCCATACCAGATATACTAAGCAAATTTCCTAAATTTGCTTGTAACAGATAAGTGAACTGTAGATATAAATCCAAATGTACAATTGTTAACCCTTTTGGGGCCTAGCTCCTAGGCCTTTTGTGTATCCACATGCTCTTGCGCTACCGTCCACGGGATGGATATGGGGTGCACAATAAATTAGCCACTTCGGTGGCAAAATCTAATCTTTTGTCTGTTTACTAATGAGACCTTAATTCGATATTTAACTGGTCCTGATTCATTAAATGTTTTAAGTCCTATCTGTTGTTTCCTCGCTTCATAATTGATCAGTGGTTGAGTCTTCCTCTTGGTTTGTCCTTCCTTGCATCTCTGGCACTGGCTCTTACTTATTTGTACACACTTTTTCATTTTTTTTCAAATTCAAATTCTTTATTTCTAGTAATATACAGAGTGGGGTGTAATTATAGTAATGTACATTTTATGAAGTAGATATTACAAGATGGCCAATAATATGCCTAGGTATGCTTAGGCTTTTCAGGCAGTCTTATGACTGCCTGACACAATGATTATACTGATAGTAAGGTTAGGTAATTGTAGTGATTAATTAGGTTTACAATATTGAGGTATTGAAATTTAAACATTTAAGAATTAAACAATTAGTTTAAAGAATTTAACAATTAGTTTATATATTAATGGTAAAGGTGATGTATTGGCATAATACCGTTTCTATATTGGAGTGTCTTAGGCAAACTTATGACTAGCTTAAGAATTATGAAGCAATAGTTGTATTAGAATTTTGGCCATTCATGTGAAATTAAGGGGAATCACAGATATCAGTAAGTGTCTTTTGTTGTGGATATGTGCAAGATAAAGTAGTTTTCGTATGGTTAGCTACCGGTTGGGTGCGTAAGTGAGATAAGATGTTTTTTTAATGGTGCTTTTGAAAATGGAGGTTGTGTCTGCAGTTCTAGAGTTTTCAGGCAGGGAGTTCCAGATTTTAGGCCCTTTTATGCGCATTGAATTTTTGTATAGATTTAGTCGGACACGGGGAATGTCAAAGAGATGTTTATGTCTGGTATTATGTCTATGGGTCCTGTCACAACTGTCAAGAAAGTGTTTTAGCTCAGGGTTAAAGTTGGAATTAATGGTTCTATAAATGTAGATAGCAGAGTAGTAAGTATTAGTGATGTATCGGATATTCGCATCCGCATCCGCATCTACCTGGAGTCTACCTGGAGAGAATTCCAGGGGTCAACGCCCCCGCGGCCCGGTCCGTGACCAGGCCTCTTGTTGGACCAGAGCCTGATCAACCAGGCTGTTACTGCTGGCCGCACGCAGTCCAACGTACGAACCACAGCCCGGCTGATCAGGTACCGACTTGAGGTGCCTGTCCAGTGCCTGCTTGAAGACAGCCAGGGTCTTGTTGGTAATTCCCCTGATATATGCTGGGAGGCAGTTGAACAATCTTGGGCCCCTCACACTTATTGTGTTGTCCCTCAACGTGCTAGTGGCACCCCTGCTCTTCATTGGGGGAATGTTACATCGCCTGCCGAGTCTTTTGCTTTCGTAGGGAGTGATTTTTGTGTGCAAGTTTGGTACTAAGCCCTCGAGAATTTTCCATGTGTATATAATAATGTATCTCTCCCGCCTGCGTTCTAGAGAGTACAGGTTTAGGAACTTCAAGCGTTCCCAGTAGTTGAGGTGGTTTATCGCACTTATGCGTGCCGTGAAGGTTCTCTGCACATTTTCAAGGTCAGCAATTTCACCCGCCTTGAAAGGTGCAGTTAGTGTGCAGCAATATTCCAGCCTAGATAGAACAAGCGATCTGTAAAGTGTCAACATGGGCTTGGCATCCCTGGTTTTGAAGGTTCTCATTATCCATCCTGTCATTTTTCGAGCAGATGCAATTGCTACATTGTTATGGTCCTTGAAGGTGAGATCCGCTGACATGATCACTCCCAGGTCTTTGACATTAGTTTTTCGCTCTATTGTGTGGTTGGAATTAGTTTTGTACTCCGATGAGATTTTAATTTCTTCACGTTTTCCGTATCTGAGTAATTGAAATTTCTCATCATTGAACTTCATATTGTTTTCTGCAGCCCATTTAAAGATTTGGTTTATGTCTGCTTGGAGTCTTGCAGTGTCTTCAACGGTGGACACTGTCATACAGATTCGGGTGTCATCTGCAAAGGAAGACACAGCACTGTGGCTTATATCCCTGTCAATGTCTGATATGAGGATGAGGAATAGGATGGGAGCAAGTACTGTGCCTTGTGGAACAGAGCTTTTCACAGTAGCTGCCTCAGACTTTACTCTGTTGACTACTACTCTTTGTGTTCTACGTGTTAGGAAATTATAAATCCATCTACCAACTTTTCCTGTTATTCCTTTATCACGCATTTTGTGTGCTATTACACCATGGTCACACTTGTCAAAGGCTTTTGCAAAATCTGTGTATATAACATCTGCATTCTGTTTATCTTCTAGAGCATCCAGGACCTTGTCGTAGTGGTCCAGTAGTTGGGACAGACAGGAGCGGCCTGCTCTAAACCCATGCTGTCCTGGGTTGTGCAATTGATGGGTATCAAGATGGGTGGCGATCTTGCTTCTTAGAACCCTTTCAAAGATTTTTATGATATGGGACGTTAGCGCAATTGGTCTGTAGTTCTTTGCTATTGCTTTACTGCCCCCTTTGTGGAGCGGGGCTATGTCTGTTGTTTTTAGTAGCTGCGGGACGATCTCAGTGTCCATGCTCCCTCTCCATAGGATGTTAAAAGCATGTGATAGGGGCTTCTTGCAGTTCTTGATGAACACGGAGTTCCATGAGTCTGGGCCTGGAGCGGAGTGCATGGGCATGTCATTTATTGCCTTTTCAAAGTCATTTGGCGTAGTGATGATGTCAGAAAGGCATGCGTCTGTCAAGTTCTGTGGCACTCGCATGAAAAAATCATTTAGGTTTTCAATTTTCAGTCTGGTTAGTGGCTCGCTAAAGACTGAGTCATACTGGGATTTAAGTAACTCACTCATTTCCTTGCTGTCATCTGTGTAGGACCCATCCGGTTTAAGTAGGGGCCCAATACTGGTTGTTGTTCTCGACTTTGATTTTGCATAGGAAAAGAAATACTTAGGGTTTCTTTCAATTTCATTTATGGCTCTTAGTTCTTCCGTGTCTCTTGATTCCTATAAGATTCCTTTAGTTTTAATTCGATGTTTGCTATTTCTCTGACTAGTGTCTCCCTACGTATTTCAGAGATATTGGCCTCCTGTAGCCGCTCCGTTATTCTGTGCCTTCGCCTGTATAGGGAGCGCCTCTCTTTCTAGTTTGCATCTTCTCCTCCTTTTCCTTAAGGAATTTGCCTTGAGCAAACCTCAAGTACCACAGAGTTAATTTGTTCAAGACATAGGTTGGGATCCGTGATGCTTAGGCAATCTTTCCAGTTTATATCATTTAGGACTTGGTTTACTTGGTCCCACCTTATGTTTTTGTTATTGAAGTTGAATTTGGAGAAAGCTCCTCACGGCTGATCACATTTTGTTGATCTGGAGCTCCCGCATGCATGTCTGGACCTCTATTATGTTGTGATCTGAGTATATTGTTTTTGATATGATGACATTTCGTATCAGATCATCATTGTTGGTGAAGATGAGGTCCAGCGTATTCTCTAATCTTGTGGGCTCTACTATTTGCTGGTTTAAGGTGAACTTGGTGCAGAGATTTAAAAGTTCATGCATGTGTGAATTTTCATCTGAGCTGCCTCCTGGTGTTATCTCTGCTACCACATTGTTTGCAATGTTCCTCCATTTTAGGTGCCTGAGGTTGAAATCCCCCAGTAGCAAGATGTTGGGGGCAGGAGCTGGAAGATTTTCCAGACAGTGGTCAATTTTCAGAGCTCTGTTGCCAAACATAATATAAAAGGTCTAATCAGTGTTGAGTGTAAGTTTATTGGCTGTCATCCATGTTGATATTTTTATTAATTCGTTGTTAACAATGGTATTAAGCGTGGCAAGATTTGTGTGGGAGATGACATAAGTTGTGCCGTCAGCAAAGAGTATTGGTTTCAGGTGTTGTGATACATTGGGAAGGTCATTGATGTATAAGAGGAAGAGCAGGGGACCAAGGACACTTCCCTGCGGTACTCCGGTGTCAAGTGGTCGTGTCGTGGAGGATGTCTTTAATAAGTGACATACTGATACCTATTAGTGAGGTAGGATTAGTGGTCAAGTTTGTGGAGTAGGATGCATTAACAGAACTGAGGCTGGCCAGGACTCGATCCTGCATCGCCATGCCCAGCACTGTGAGAACAAGAAAAAGTACGCATCCCTCTATCCACTGGACCAATATTTCTCAAACACCAGGCGCTAAGTGCTGGGCATGGCGACGCAGGATCGATTCCTGGCCAGCCTCAGTTCTGTTAATGATTCACAATCATTTGATTCATTAATTCATTAATATATAGACTGCTCGTGAAATCTGGTACCCCAAACAGGATGAGGTTGAAATTAGTCTCTGAGGCTCCACACATACACACACAAACACACACACAAACACACACACACATACACGCCAGGAGCTATGAATCGACACCTGCAACAACAACTAGGTGAGTACATATATACACACACACATACACACACATATATACACTATATACACACACATATATACACACACACATATATACACACACACACATACATACATATATATATATATATATATATATATATATATATATATATATATATATATATATACAAACATACAAACATACGTATGTACATACATTGACAGCATTCCATAATAAATAATCAATAAAAGTTTATTGCTTCCATTGAATATATTCACTTTGGGTTAAGAAGAAATGTTAAGATTAACAATCTTTGTTTATAGTTACATAAATTAACGCTAATTCTGTTTATATACAGCATTGTTACTTCTAAGTTATATAATTTACTGATACTCGTAATTTAACCCTAATTTATAAAGAAGGTTACCGGTAAGCCAGCGGAAGGCCTCGGTCAAATGACCAAAATCTCCAGCGGCGGGTCATCATATGACTAAGACCAGCGTCAGGAAACACTTGTCCTGTTTCCTGACAAACCTTACCTAACCTAACCTGCTCCTCGTAAGTAATCCAAATCACTACAACTTTTGAATATAAATAACCATTTCTTCTCATGAGCGAGAGTTAATGGGGAGAGGAGAGAATCAAGAAGAGCAACATGAACAATGTATATTGTGATCCAATATTACAAACCTGGAAAGAGAGAGCATCCAGGAGTCATCATTGAGACTCCTTCAAAAGCTATATTAACTTGGAAAATCCCAGGGTTGTGGCGTTTTAATATATTCCAGGTGCAACGAGCACTGGTCCTACCAGGCTTCATTCAACATACTGTACATGCTCGGTTAAGATGTACACTGAATGTTGACACTCAAGCGGGTCTGTGGTGACCATTTCCAAGGAGAACTGATCTATGATATTTGTGGATGTATTGGCTTTATAATAAATGCATTTTTATAGTAAATTGATGGATCACATTGTGTTGCTATACTAGATATATTACGGTCGCTGCGCGATCTGAAAAAGGTATCCCTCTATGCCATAAGCCTCGCTTCCTATACCTTAATGCACGCATATATGTATATGTGTGTGTACGAATTTCATATGTATAAATGTGTGTATGTATATGTATGTGAGTCACACACACACACACACCTATATACAAAATACAGTAATGGAAAGGAAGCTAAAGGTATGGTACACCAATGCAGATGGAATAACAAATAAGAGTGAACAGTGCCAAGAACAAATCATTGATGCATCACCTGACATCATAGCACTCACAGAGACAAAACTTACAGGGCTGATCCTCTTTAGCCAATAGATTAATCTGTCCATAATGCCCCTCTTTAAGGGGGGCTCCTTGTCGTGGTAAAACTTGCGATTTTGGCTTAAATAGCAACGCTCACCTTGCCATATAAGACAAGTGAAAATTTATGTATGCAATAATTTCGCCAAAATCATTCTGAACATAACGAAAAAAAGATATTTCATTGTGTTTGTTTATTATTAAATTAATGTTAACGTATCTAAAATATATTTAGTTGGGTTAGGCTAAATTAAATTGCGCTTGTTGTAATAAGGTTAGGTAGGTTTTCAAAGTTTCTCTTGGTACAAAATTATAAATTCTTACATTAACATAAATGAAAAAAATATATCTTTAAACGTATAAGAGAAAATTTTAGAAAGGACTTAATTTTAGATGAGTTCTTGCTAATTGACCAGTTTTACCTAATCGGCAATACATATATATATATATATATATATATATATATATATATATATATATATATATATATATATATATATATATATATATAAACTATACATATTTATAAACTAAAGGAGACAGTTAGAGTAAGATGCAAACTATTGGAAGAAAGATGGGCTAGTGTAGGCATTGAGGTTGAAGGGGTATGGAGTAGATTTAAGAATGTAGGGTCAATGTTCGGCAGAAGTTTGTGGTTACAAGAAAGTGGGTGAGGGAGGGAAGAAGAGCGATTGGTGGAATGAGGTAAAGAGAAAAGTGGGAGAGAAAAAGTTAGCATACGAGAGGTTTTTACAAAGTAAAGTGATACAAGGAGGGAGGAGTATGTGGAGAGAAAAAGAGAAGTTAAGAGAGTGGTGAAGCAATGTAAAAGGAGAGCAAATGAGAGAGTGCGTGAGATGTTATCAACATATTTTTTTGCAAATAAGAAAACGTTTGGAGTGAGAATAATAAGTTGATGGATTTCACAGTTAAAAATAGGAGAGGAGAGTTATTAGATGGAGAGTTAGAGGTATCGAAAAGATGGAGGGAATATTGTGAGGAACTGTTAAATGTTGATGAAGACAGAGAAGCTGTGATTTAGTGCATTGGGCAGTGAGGTATAACATCTTGTAGGAGTGAGGAAGAGCCAGTTGTGGGTGTGGGGGAGGTGCGTGAGGCAGTGGGTAGAATGAAAGGGGGTAAGGCAGCTGGGATTGATGGGATAAAGACAGAAATGTTAAAACAAGGCGGGGATATAATTTTGGAGTGGTTGGTGCTTTTATTTAAAAAATGTATGGAAGAGGGTAAGGTACCTAGGGATTGGCAGAGAGTGTGCATAGTTCCTTTGTATAAAGGCAAAGAGGACAAAAGAGAGTGCAAAACATATAGGGAAATAAGCCTGTTGAGTATACCTGGTAAAGTGTATGGTAGAGTTATTATTGAAAGAATTAAGAGTAAGATGGAGAGCAGGATAGCAGATGAACAAGGCGGCTTTAGGAATGGTAGGGGGTGTGTAGACCAAGATGTTTGAAATGTATGGAATAGGAGGTAAGTTACTGAAAGCAGTGAAGAGTTTTTATGAGGATAGTGAGGCTCAGGTTAGAGTATGTAGGTGAGAGGGAGATTATTTCCCAGTAAAAGTAGGCCTTAGACAAGGATGTGTGACGTTACCATGGTTGTTCAATGTATTTATAAATGGGGTTGTAAGAGAGGTGAATGCTCGGGTGTTGGCAAGAGGTGTGGGGTTAAAAGATGATGAATCTAACACAAAGTGGGAGTTGTCACAGTTGCTCTTTGGTGATGACTCTGTGATTTTGGGAGATTCTGAAGAGAAGTTGCAGAGGTTAGTGGATGAGTTTGATAGGATATGTAAAAGAAGAAAATTAAAAGTGAACATAGGAAAGAGTAAGATGATGAGAATAACAACAAATTTAGGTAATAAAAGACTGAATATCAGATTGGAGGGAGTGACTGTATTCAGATATTTGGGAGCAGATGGGTCTATGAAAGACGAGGTGAATCATAGAATTGATGAGGGGGAAAAGATGAGTGGAGCACTTAGGAGTCTGTGGAGACAAAGAACGTTATCCATGGAAGCAAAGAGGGAAATGTATGAGAGTATATTTATACCAATGCTCTTATAAGGGTGTGAAGCATGGGTGGTGAATGTTGCAACAAGGAGAAGGCTGGAGGCAGTGGAGATGTCATGTCTAAGGGCAATGTGTGGTGTGAATATAATGCAGAGAATCCGTAGTTTAGAAATTAGGAGGAGGTGCAGAATTATTGAAGGTATTATTCAGAGGGCTGAGGAAGTGTTGTTGAGATGGTTCAGACATTTAGAAAGGATGAGATGAAATAGAATGATTTTGAGAGTGAAGCATGGGTGGTTAATGTTGCAACAAGGAGAACTTTGGAGGTAGTGGAGATGTAATGTCTGAGGGCAATGTGCGGTGTGAATATAATGCAGAGAATCTGTAGTTTAGAAATTAGGAGGTGGTGCAGGGTTACTAAAGGTATTATTCAGAGGGCTGAGGAGTTGAGGTGGTTAGGACATTTAGAGAGGATGGAACAAAATAGGATGACTCGGAGAGTGTATAAATCTGTAGTGGAAGGAAAGTGGGGTAGAGGTCATCCTAGGAAAGAATTACTCCTTCATGATAAAGTTGATATGTTAGCCAAGAAGAGCACCCATAAGGAGAATGTAGAATATAACTTTGGTATATCTGTGTCTAGCATTAGGAATAATATTAGGAGAGAAATAAATAATGAAAATGATAGCTATAGGAATGCAGTTAGAAGCCTGAGTAGATCTATAACCCACTATGATAACATGAATGTAGATAAGTATGTTTATGGAGCAACTTGCAATGTGAACAGACTGACTGATGTTGTAGTGGCCAGGCTTCGGCTTGGCTACAAGTACTTCTGGCAGTTTGGGAGATACACAGATGATGATCAAACTAAATGCAAATTATGTGATCAGGCATATGGTCACTGTCTTGAACACTATGTGCTGAATTGTCCACTTATTGAGGAATATAGAGATAGACAGTATAATAACCTATGTGACATGTCAAGATATCTTATTAGTGAAGGTAGGATACCACTTATTCTAAGCAAATTTCCTAAATTTGCTTGTAACAGATAAGTGAACTGTAGATATAAATCCAAATTAATTTCCATGAACGTGCCTATCTGTGCTCATGATAATGCGAGCACAGATGGGCATGTTTGTGGAGCACCTTGCAATGTGAACAGACTGACTGATGTTGTAGTGGCCAGGCTTAGGTTTGGCTACAGGTACTTCTGACAGTTTGGGAGACAGATGATGATCAAACTAAATGCAAATTATGTGATCAGGCATATGGTCACTGTCTTGAACACTATGTGCTTAATTGTCCACTTATTGAGGAATATAGAGATAGACAATATAATAACCTATGTGACATGTCAAGATATCTTATTCATGAAATAAGATACCTGCTTGTAACAGATAATTGAAATGTAGATATAAACCCAAATGTACAATTGTTAACCCCTTTGGGGCCTAGTGCCTAGGCCTTTTGTGTATCCATATGCTCTTGCGCTACCGTCCACAGGATGGATATGGGGTGCACAATAAACTAGCCACTTCGGTGGCAAAATCTAAATCTAGGAAAGATTGGAGGGAGAGGGTAAAGGAGGTTCTGTGTGCGAGGGGCTTAGACTTCCAGCAAGCATGCATGAGCGTGTTAGATAGGAGCGAATGGAGACAAATGGTTTTTATGACTTGATGTGTTGTTGGAGTGTGAGCAAAGTAACATTTATGAAAGGATTCAGGGAAACCGGCAGGCCGGACTTGTGTCCTGGAGATGCAAAGTACACTGTCTGCACTCTGAAGGGGAGGTGTTGATGTTGCAGTTTTTTAACTGAAGTGTAGACATGCTTCTGGTAAGACAAGGATGGAGTGAATGATGATGAAAGTGTTTCTTCTATTTCGGGTCTCATATATATTCTCTCCAGGTAAACTCCAGGTATATATATATATATATAATTGTTTTTCAACAAGTCGGCCGTCTCCCACCAAGGCAGGGTGACCCAAAAAGAAAGAAAATATAGCTGAGGGGATCTAATTATGAAGAGACTTAAAGAAGTGAGCCTGATAACTTTAGAATAATGAATTAGGGGACACACGATTACGATATACAAGATATTTAGAGAACTGGACAGAACAGACAGGGACATGCTCTTTGAAATGCTAGGCACAGGGACTAAGGGTCATAGATGGAAGCTAAATATGCAGATGAACGACATGAACATAAAGAAATGCCTTTTTCAGTCTCAGGATGGCAATTAAAAAAAATGAGCTAGAAGAGAAAGTCATAGAGACAATCTCATTACACAGTTTCATGAGTAGGTATGATAGGACCTACGAGGCCAGGAGCTATAGGAGGGTGGGTGCAGGACGAAAGAGGAGTACTTGATGGAATGATGAAGTAAAGGGTGTGATAAAAGAGAAAAATGTAGCTTATGAGAGGTTTTTACAAAACAGAAGTGTTATAAGAAGAGCAGAGTATATGGAGAGTAAAAGAAAGGTGAAGAGAGTGGTGAGAAAGTGCAACAGTAGAGTAGATGAAAGAGTGGGAGAGGCTCTGTCAAGAAATTTTTCTGAAAATAAGATAATTTTTTGGAGTGAGATAAACAAGGTAAGAAAGCCTAGGGAACGAATGGATTTGTCAGTTAAAAACAGAGTAGGGGAGTTAGTAGATGGGGAGCTGGAGGTATTAGGTAGATGGTGGGAATATTTTGAGGAACTTTTGAATGTCGATGAAGAAAGGGAGGCGGTAATTTCATGCACTGGTCAAGGAGGTATAACATCTTTTAGGAGTGAAGAAGAGCAGGATGTGAGTGTGGGGAAGGTGCATGAGGCATTACGTAGAATAAAAGGGGGTAAAGCAGCAGGAACTGATGGGATCATGACAGAAATGTTAAAAGCAGGGGAGATATTGTGTTGGAGTGGTTGGTATTTTTGTTTAATAAATGTATGAATGAGGGGAAGGTACCTAAGGATTGGCAGAGAGCGTGTATAGTTCCTTTATATAAAGGGAAGGGTGACAAGAGACTAAACATTATATGGGAATAAGTTTACTGAGTATACCAGGTAAAGTGTACGGTGGAAAGAAACACATAAGCAGTATAATGTGATCCTTTATTGACAACGTTTCCCCCACGCAGTGGGCTTTATCGAGTCACAAACATATCTGTTGTGACTCGATAAAGCCCACTAGGTGGGCGAAACGTTGTCAATAAAGGATCACATTATACTGCTTATGTGTTTATTTTTCCATTGTGTCGGTATTTTATACCATTTATTTCTAAAGTGTACGGTAGGGTTATTATTGAAAGAATTAGAGGCAAGACAGAGTAGGATCGCAGATGAGAAAGGCGGCTTTAGAGTGGGTTGGGGATATGTATCTCAAGTGTTTACATTGAAGTATATATGTGAACAGTATTTAGATAAAGGTAGGGAAGTTTTCATTGCATTTATGGATTTAGAAAAAGCATATGATAGAGTGGATAGGGGAACAATGTGGCAAATGTTGCAAGTGTATGGAATAGGTAGTGAGTTACTGAATGTTGTAAAAGAGTTTATATGAGGATAGTGAGGCTCAGGTTAGGGTGTGTAGGAGAGGGATTATTATTATTATTATTATAATCAAAAGAAGCGCTAAACCACAAGGGTTATACAGCGCGGCCGGGCAGGACAGGATGCAGGGAGAATAGATTTTAAGCGGGAGATGGATGATTAGTAGGGTATGGAGTGCAGCAGGACATTGGATAGTGCAGGGATAGAGGGTAGCAAGAGATCGAGGTAGAAGGGACTGAGGGAGGTGCTAGAAGTATAATCTTCAGAGTTTGTGTAGTAAGTCAGTTTCTGTCAAAAAGTCAACGAGAGAGTCAGGATTAAAAGGAGGGTCCATCAGCAAGAAGGGACGGTAAAGAAAGGGCCGCAGAGCGAAGACGCCGTTGGAGGTAAATTCTGCATGCTCATTGATAAAGTGGACAGTCCAACAGAATATGTCGAACAGACACTGGAACCTGACAATGCTCACAGAGAGGGGCAAGAAGCCTCTCCATGAGATACCCGTGCGTAAGACGAGTGTGGCCAATGTGAAGACGGGAGAGTGTAGTCTCCCAACCTCGACATTGGTGACAAGAAGGCCAGAAACCTATACTTGGTTTAATAGAATGAAGTTTGTTATTTAGCAGGTCAGACCAGCGTTGTTGCCAACGGGTGCGAAGGTAGGTAGCAATGACTGCAAAATAGTCCGTAAAAGGAACACCTCTATATGAAACTGGAAGGTCATGCACTGCTGATTGCACAGCAGTGTCTGCCTGTTCATTGCCCTTTACGTCAACATGACCAGGGACCCAACAAAAAACAATATCTTTGTGCTTGCTAGAGAGACAGGGTAACCAAAGTTGGATACGAAGAACTAGGGGGTGAGGTGTATCAATTTTATGGATAGCTTGTAAAGCACTAAGGGGTCTGAAACGACCACAAATGGTGATATAGGCATAGATGCAATACAGATAAGTGCCACAAGAATGGCATACAATTCAGCCGAAAATATGCTAGCCGAGGGTAATATATGCCCTCGCACGACACTGTTGTAGGAGAGGTAGATTACTTCCCGGTAAAAGTAGGTCTTAGACAGGGATGTGTAATGTAACCATGGTTGTTTAATATATTTATAAATAGGGTTGTAAAAGAAGTAAATGCTAGGATGTTGGGGAGAGGAGTGGGATTAAATTATGGGGAATCAAGTACAAAATGGGAGTTGACACAGTTACTTTTTGCTGATGATACTGTGCTACCTGGAGTCTACCTGGAGAGAATTCAAGGGGTCAACGCCCCCGCGGCCCGGTCTGTGACCAGGCCTCCTGTTGGACCAGAGCCTGATCAACCAGGCTGTTACTGCTGGCCGCACGCAGTCCAACGTACGAACCACAGCCCGGCTGATCAGGTACCGACTTGAGGTGCCTGTCCAGTGCCTGCTTGAAGACAGCCAGGGGCTTGTTGGTAATCCCCCTGATGTATGCTGGGAGGCAGTTGAACAATCTTGGGCCCCTCACACTTATTGTGTTGTCCCTCAACGTGCTAGTTCCACCCCTGCTCTTCATTGGGGGGATGTTACATCGCCTGCCGAGTCTTTTGCTTTCGTACGGAGTGATTTTTGTGTGCAAGTTTGGTACTAAGCCCTCGAGAATTTTCCATGTGTATATAATAATGTATCTCTCCGCCTGCGTTCTAGAGAGTACAGGTTTAGGAACTTCAAGCGTTCCCAGTAGTTGAGGTGGTTTATCGCACTTATGCGTGCGGTGAAGGTTCTCTGCACATTTTCAAGGTCAGCAATTTCACCCGCCTTGAAAGGTGCAGTTAGTGTGCAGCAATATTCCAGCCTAGATAGAACAAGCGATCTGTAAAGTGTCAACATGGGCTTGGCATCCCTGGTTTTGAAGGTTCTCATTATCCATCCTGTCATTTTTCGAGCAGATGCAATTGCTACATTGTTATGGTCCTTGAAGGTGAGATCCTCTGACATGATCACTCCCAGGTCTTTGACATTAGTTTTTCGCTCTATTGTGTGGTTGGAATTAGTTTTGTACTCCGATGAGATTTTAATTTCTTCACGTTTTCCGTATCTGAGTAATTTTAAATTTCTCATCATTGAACTTCATATTGTTTTCTGCAGCCCATTTAAAGATTTGGTTTATGTCTGCTTGGAGTCTTGCAGTGTCTTCAACGGTGGACACTGTCATACAGATTCGGTGTCATCTGCAAAGGAAGACACAGCACTGTGGCTTATATCCCTGTCAATGTCTGATATGAGGATGAGGAATAGGATGGGAGCAAGTACTGTGCCTAGTGGAACAGAGCTTTTCACAGTAGCTGCCTCAGACTTTACTCTGTTGACTACTACTCTTTGTGTTCTACGTGTTAGGAAATTATAGATC
>WNWK01021167.1:0-34497 GCA_009830355.1 Cherax destructor | reverse complement strand
GACAAGATCAACATATGGTCTAGCAATTGGCTTCTCGAATTCAATCCCTCCAAATGCAAAGTCATGAGGATCGGAGAAGGGCAAAGAAGACCGCTGACAGAGTACAAGCTAGACGGGCAAAGGCCCCCCCCCCATACCACAAATACCACCAATCCAACTACATTCATCTTTGCTAATATACAGGGTCTAAAGCCAGCAACAAACAACAAGGTACCTTACATTCGTGGACTGCTTACAGAGTCAAATGCTATGTTTGCGGCTTTCACAGAGACCCACATAAGAGATCACTTGGACAATGAAATATGGATCCCGGGCTACAACCTATACAGGTGTGACAGAGTGAACAGGCAAAAAGGGGGGGTTGTCCTGTATATCACAGAGTCACTTATATGTTCAGAACTACTAAATGCCTCAAATGATGTAGTTGAAGTATTAGCAATAAAGGTCGAGAATCAAAACCTGGTCATCGTGGTTGTCTACAAGCCCCCGGATGCAACGTCCCAACAATTCCAGGAACAGCTTCTGAAAATTGACCACTGTCTGGAAAATCTTCCAGCTCCTGCCCCCAACATCTTGCTACTGGGGGATTTCAACATCAGGCACCTAAAATGGAGGAACATTGCAAACAATGTGGTAGCAGAGATAACACCAGGAGGCAGCTCAGATGAAAATTCACACATGCATGAACTTTTAAATCTCTGCACCAAGTTCACCTTAAACCAGCAAATAGTAGAGCCCACAAGATTAGAGAATACGCTGGACCTCATCTTCACCAACAATGATGATCTGATACGAAATGTCATCATATCAAAAACAATATACTCAGATCACAACATAATAGAGGTCCAGACATGCATGCGGGGAGCCCCAGATCAACAAAATGTGATCAGCCGTGAGGGAGATTTCTCCAAATTCAACTTCAATAACAAAAACATAAGGTGGGACCAAGTAAACCAAGTCCTAAATGATATAAACTGGGAAGATTGCCTAAGCATCACGGATACCAACCTATGTCTAGAACAAATTAACTCTGTGATACTTGAGGTTTGCTCAAGGCAAATTCCCTTAAGGAAAAGGAGGAGAAGATGCAAACTAGAAAGAGAGAGGCGCTCCCTATACAGGCGAAGGCACAGAATAACGGAGCGGCTACAGGAGGCCAATATCTCTGAAATACGTAGGGAGACACTAGTCAGAGAAATAGCAAACATCGAATTAAAACTAAAGGAATCTTATAGGAATCAAGAGACACGGGAAGAACTAAGAGCCATAAATGAAATTGAAAGAAACCCTAAGTATTTCTTTTACTATGCAAAATCAAAGTCGAGAACAACAACCAGTATTGGGCCCCTTCTTAAACCGGATGGGTCCTACACAGATGACAGCAAGGAAATGAGTGAGTTACTTAAATCCCAGTATGACTCAGTCTTTAGCGAGCAGCACTAACCAGACTGAAAATCGAAAACCTAAATGATTTTTTCATGCGAGTGCCACAGAACTTGACAGATGCATGCCTTTCTGACATCATCACGACGCCAAATGACTTCGAAAAGGCAATAAATGACATGCCCATGCACTCCGCTCCAGGCCCAGACTCATGGAACTCCGTGTTCATCAAGAACTGCAAGAAGCCCCTATCACATGCTTTTAACATCCTATGGAGAGGGAGCATGGACACTGGGATCGTCCCGCAGCTACTAAAAACAACAGACATAGCCCCGCTCCACAAAGGGGGCAGTAAAGCAATAGCAAAGAACTACAGACCAATTGCGCTAACGTCCCATATCATAAAAATCTTTGAAAGGGTTCTAAGAAGCAAGATCGCCACCCATCTTGATACCCATCAATTGCACAACCCAGGACAGCATGGGTTTAGAGCAGGCCACTCCTGTCTGTCCCAACTACTGGACCACTACGACAAGGTCCTGGATGCTCTAGAAGATAAACAGAATGCAGATGTTATATACACAGATTTTGCAAAAGCCTTGACAAGTGTGACCATGGTGTAATACACACAAAATGCGTGATAAAGGAATAACAGGAAAAGTTGGTAGATGGATCTATAATTTCCTAACATGTAGAACACAAGGTAGTAGTCAACATAGTAAAGTCTGAGGCAGCTACTGTGAAAAGCTCTGTTCCACAAGGCACAGTACTTGCTCCCATCCTATTCCTCATCCTCATATCAGATATTGACAGGGATATAAGCCACAGTGCTGTGCTTCCTTTGCAGATGACCCCCGAATCTGTATGACAGTGTCCACCGTTGAAGACACGGCTAGACTCAAGCAGACATAAACCAAATCTTTAAATGGGCTGCAGAAAACAATATGAAGTTCAATGATGAGAAATTTCAATTACTCAGATACGGAAAACGTGAAGACATTAAAATGTCATCGGAGTACAAACTAATTCCAACCACACAATAGAGCGAAAAACTAATGTCAAAGACCTGGGAGTGATCATGTCAGAGGATCTCACCTTCAAGGACCATAACAAAGTAGCAATTGCATCTGCTCGAAAAATGACAGGATGGATAATGAAGAACCTTCAAAACCAGGGATGCCAAGCCCATGTTGACACTTACAGATCGCTTGTTCTATCTAGGCTAGAATATTGCTGCACACTAACGGCACCTTTCAAGGCGGGTGAAATTGCTGACCTTGAAAATGTGCAGAGAACCTTCACCGCACGCATAAGTGCGATAAACCACCTCAACTACTGGGAACGCTTGAAGTTCCTAAACCTGTACTCTCTAGAACGCAGGCGGGAGAGATACATTATTATATACACAGGGAAAAATTCTCGAGGGCTTAGTACCAAACTTGCACACAAAATCACTCCCTACGAAAGCAAAGACTCGGCAGGCGATGTAACATCCCCCAATGAAGAGCAGGGGTGCCACTAGCACGTTGAGGGACAACACAATAAGTGTCATGGGCCCAAGATTGTTCAACTGCCTCCCAGCATACATCAGGATTGCCAACAAACCCTGGCTGTCTTCAAGCAGGCACTGGACAGGCACCTAAAGTCGGTACCTGACCAGCCGGGCTGTGGTTCGTACGTTGGACTGCGTGCGGCCAGCAGTAACAGCCTGGTTGATCAGGCTCTGGTCCAACAGGAGGCCTGGTCACGGACCGGGCCGCGGGGGCGTTGACCCCTGGAATTCTCTCCAGGTAGACTCCAGGTAGTTAGCTGCAGCCTAGCCAAGTCCAGTGTACTCTCTGGATGGACGTTAGAGAACACGCATCTCATCTCATCGGCTTCAAATTTTCAACACTGATGAACTGTGACTTGTGAATGATTCACAGTGTCATATGCAGGTTCCCTCTGGTAAGTTTATATAGAACATTCCTAATACATACTGGTTACCGTGCTGTAACTTGAGAAAGCCTCTTCTAATCTGCTTCAAACTTTGAACACTTGTATCCTATTTAGAATAATATATTAATATATTCAAGGGGAAATGCTAAACCCCCTACTTAGAATATATTTGGAATTGTTATTAAGAGTGTGTATTTGCCAATTTCATTTTTAAAATGGTATAATATTTTGTCAGTAAAATCTTAAAACAGCTTAAGGTGATACAATTTCAGTAGTGAAAAGGCTAAGAGGAAGTCAATTAGTTTAGATACAAGACTCTTAAGCTGACAGTGAATTGATGCTGACAAGAAACTAAGTAATATTGCTTTGTTATAATACTAATGGGGAGCGCTAAACCCATAGGGATTATACATCGCCTGTGGGGGGCGGGGATGGAAGGTATTCAGGCTCATTTCAGGGAACTGGAGCACAGATCCAGTTTCCTGGATCAAGAGCCCCTCACCAGCGTCAAGGAACCTCCCTTGAGGGGATATTGCTTTGTATTTCAATCAGTCACTGCTGTTGACAGTTCTTGTGGCCTCATTTTCGAAGATATCATTTTAATGGGGTTACTACTGTAATTCACAAGTTAGTTAGTTTAATATCTTTATTATGCACCCCATACCCATCCTGTGGGCGGTAGTCAAAAGATTACAGAGGTACATAATGGGTCCAGGGACTGGGCCTCAAAGTTTTGATAGCTGAGCAAGTTACAAAGGTAATGAACTCAGGTAGATTTGGTCTAAAACATGACAAATTACAAAGGTATTTACAGATTATAGAGGTATATAATGGGTCCAGGCTGGGCCCCAAAGTTTTGATAGCTGAACAAGGTACAAAGGTAATGAACTCACAAGTTTCAAATGTAATGAATCATGTAAGTAAGTAATTACTTACTTACTTTTATACATAGTTCAATCATAAACAAATTATAAAGCAATGAGCAATTTACTAGTCTACACCCGGTCACAACTGTAATGAGTTATTGGTGCAAATATTAATTGTTGGGTCACACACACACATACACACACACCACCAGTCTGGAACCCCACCGGTCAAGCACGTAAAGAAACTAGAGAAAGTGCAAAGATTTTGACAAGGGTTTGTTCCACAACTCAGGGGTCTGTCCATGAAGAAGGTTGAGGAAATAGGACCCCCCAACACTGGAGGAAAGAAGGGTCAGAGGAGACAGTAACGACATACAAAATACTGCAGGAATCGGCAAGGTAGACAGTGACAAAGGGTGTTCAAAAGAGGGAACACAGAAACAAGGGGACACAACTGGAAGCTAGGCTCAGATGAGTCAAAGGGATGTTAGGAAGCATTTCTTCAGCCACAGAGTAGTCAGGAAGTGGAATAGTCTAAGAAAGATATAGTGGAGGCAGGAACCATACATAGTTGTAAGACAAGGTATGATAAAGCTCATGGAGCAGGGAGCAGAGACCCAGTGCGGACAGGGCGGGGCCGGGAGCTGAGTCTCCCCCCTGCAACCACAATTAGGTAGTACATACACATATATAACACACACACACACACACACACACACACACACACACACACACACACCCCCCCCCCCCCCGTTTTGGGGGAAAGTAATTTTATTGGGGGGCAAAAGTCGGGGAATTTTTTGAATGGTCTGTAATATACCCTGTGGTTTAAAATCTTTGACATATCTTGAACATTTCTAGGGGGGTTGTCTCTAAATTCATTAATTTTATCACTAGTACATAATGACGCAGGTGTGACAATAATCCAACTGGAAAATTTTAATTTTGTTTGGTCTACATCTGGTGGTGGTAACCTCCCAAATATACTTGTAACCCAGCCAGGCGCGGTAGTGACACCCAGAGCCTGCTTTTTTTGTTGGATCACCATGACTGTGGCTCCTCTGCTGGAAGGTGTAGATGGAGTGACTGGTGTTAATCTCCTTAGTCTTAAGTCAAAAATTCAGTTAGATTCTTTTCATTTGTTCTAAAACTGCTAACTGACAATAAGATTTAATCTCCCCCCTCTTTGGAGCATAAACGATCATCAGTTCTATCATGCATCGAAGCCCAAATGGAGATGGAAATCCACAGCATGGACTCACTCTATTACCCAAACTACCATACCTTTTCTGGCTTCGAAAAAGCATCTAAATTTATTAATAGTTGAGAGCATTTATGGATGACAGAGAATCAGTTACAATTAAGTCAACCTTAGATACATGGACGCATTTGAGTGCAGGAGTATGGCAAGCAGTTCTGTCTAAAGGGGTAGGGCCCCGTTATTGATGCGTGCTCCAATTTCTTTAAGAGAGCCATCACTCTGTTGAAAACAGCAGCACTACCAGCTGCACAGTGGATTGGTGAACAGAACCATAAAGTAAATAATTTGTGGGGATTTGCTGTGTGACTAAGTTATCAATATAGTTTGGCATCTTTTGGTTTCAAGGGGAAGCTTTGGTTGTGATTTTGAAGTAGTTTGGGGAAAATGGAAAATGGTTTGGGAAAGGGTAATATTCCATGGGGGGAAAGTCCGCTGTTCCTTATACAGGAATCATGTATCTGATTCACGGATGTCAGTTCCAGTTTTTGATCCATCTGGAGGGGTGTTCCCCGAGCTGGGGAAATTTTGGGGTGCTTCTGTGCATGGGTTTGAATGGGCTTGCCTGAGCATAACCCCAATTAGGGCTTTCAGTAAACGTCCTGATGCTAGGAATATAATACAAGGAAATGAATAAATTAAAAATTTTCCCGAAAATATACATAATTTATTTTCAAAAATATTCTATTCTAATACAATATCTATTTAGTCAAGGAAGGGATGAAAATTCATGCAGCTGTATTAATAAAATATAAATTGGTTTCCCAGACATATATTGGGTTTTTCTGAAAGGGTTTTTTTTCCTTAAATTTAGTTGTTGCGGGACTTCAAGAATAACTGTTACATCCATAAGCAAAAAATTTAAAACCCGTGGGGTCATTCAGCGTTGTGTGGAACTGGGTGTTAGAGTTAAGTTCGGGTTATAAAATTTTTTTCAAAAATATAACTTTGGGGTTGCATCATAAGTGTCGTCTTTTGCTTCTGCAGAAAGTCTTCCTCTCCAGTGTGTTATCTGTGGGTGAGTCTTGTGTGACCAATATGCAGTCACACACAGAATGTTTCTTAAATGTGACAGCGCAGTAAAGAAGTTGACCAAGACCTCCCTGTGGTTAGATCAATAACAGCTTGTTTTCTAATGAGCAAGCGTATTGCCATTAATCTCAAATGCTCGGAGACAAACCTGAAAATAATTTGAAAAAGGGCAGATTGCAAGAGTGTGATAGGTTCTGAATTGTGGAAAATGTAGAGATGTCTGCAAGTTTATTGCCCTTAGCAAAAGGATGACCCAGGAACCCAGCAAAAGACAATTTTACCTTGCTGAAGATGTGACACAGCCAGCATTGAATGCGAAAGACGATGGGATGCGACGATGAAAGCTACAAAGAGCTTGTGTTAAGAGAAGCAATATGGACAATAGCCGTAAGTGAGTATAAAGTCTGCCCGTGAAAATACTAGCCGTATCCAGTAAGTGTTTTCTGGTATCACTCTGGAAAAACTGCTGCGTATCATATACCCTTATAGGATTTATGGCAATCTAGCGTACAACAGAAGCATGTGAGTGCAACTGAAAATGTTTAAGGAAGTGGGACCGTAAGTCCATAAGAGATAAGGGAGCTCTGAAAGGAAGAAAAGGACATTATCGCATCATCAGTACCTCTCAAGGTGGGGTGGAAAAGAAATGAATAGGATGAATAGAAAAGTGAGGCAGAGTATGAAGGCAGAGATTAATGAGTCATGCTGGGAAGTCTCCTCAAGGTCTTTGAAGCGTTTAGGATTTCAGGGAAATGATTAGAATCTGTGGAAATCAGAATCCTACAGAGCATTGAGTCGATATAGAAATTTCAGAGGAGAAAACCCTTCAAATTTATGTGCAAAAGATAGTGAGGGAGAGACGCATTTATCAAATGGAAGTTGGATAGTTCTTACAAAACTTCCTTGAAATCATGGGCAGATCAGCTATTAAAGATGATCCATTGCCTGACCATATGATATGCCATCTTCTCCCTTTAAAAGATTGATATCGTATCCTATAAGACGCCCGCAATACAATTGCATAAACAAAAATAGCCACAATGAGAATTAAGCAGTTTGCATGGTTCGCCACCATAGTAAGTTGTGTACCAAACTTCCCGTTTGACATCTACTTTCCTTATACAGGATAAAAGGGGAGGTTGAAGGGGGTCTTTTGTCTGGGATGATTTGATCTCGTGTAATATTTCATATTTCATTGTAGGATGAGACAAAATTAGGTATTTTTTGTAAATAGGGAGTTTTGAGGCAGGGCTTTGCATTGTAATGTAAAATGTATATCTTCATGTGTCTATGTTACGATGGGGTTTTATTGTGTGTATGGTATGATGCATTTCATTGTTTAAAATACATTAGATAGGTTGCTTGAGTCATGGTAGTAGGGTATGGGGACATGTCTTTACTACATATTTCAACTGTAAATATGTAATATTAGAAGTACTTTAATGTAACATGTATAAAAGAGTGTCCTATATATTGCTTAACGGGACCATTGAAAGTCTTATATTTTATTATATTTTTTTTGTTTTGTTTTGTTTTGTACATATTGTACCAGATTAGTCATTTTCTGATCATTTCAAATGTACTTCATTTTCCTAAATAAAATATAAAAAAATCCACTTATTAATTATTATTATTATAATCAAATAGAAGCGCTAAACCACAGGGGTTATACAGCAGTCCCTTATTAGAAGAAACGTGTTGCCCTCAGGGTTACAACGCTAGAAGGCCAAGAGGCCCCTCAAGAGGTTCCTTGATGCCAGTGAGAGTGTTCTTGATCCATGGAATTAGACATGATCTCCACTTCCTTGGATCGAATCTGATTGCCTCCCATTCCATCATGTATTGCGCAGCTCCTGCAGGTTTAGAGTCTAGCATTTTTTTTATTATAATAATAATACAGGTTTAGAGCTCACAAGAATATAATTAAGTCACGGGAAGTTCAACTTCTCAGAAAACAATGAGTATATGTCACCATGTACGGCAAATGCAAAGCATTGCTTGGGTTCCCAGCCTCGTATGTGGTGGCAGCAAATAGGAGCAGGAGCCCTCAGCACGACTACAACAGCGATGACACAATCTATCCATCCCTTCACTGTACATAAAGAAACTGCCATTTTTGTGGAAACTAGATTGATGCTCTCATTTATTTATCTTTTATAGTATATGTATTGAGCAGGCTACATTACCTAGAATGTTTTAATTTGTACGGGATGCTGGGGTGGCAAATTCGATTTTGAAGGTGGTTCTTGCATTGTGGTCTAAAATAGATGAACGCAGAAAATGTTCGGCCCAAATCTTATTTTGCAGTGGATGCGAAATATTGTTCTAATGTTTCCATCAAATTCCATAAAATTCCTTACCAAAAGAAGTAGTAAGCATTATATTGTAAGAATGTCGAAGAAAACCTACAACATTTTGTCTAAATAATTACTTCGGAGCATAGTGAAGCACTATGGCGGAGGTTACATGAGCCGTGTCAACACCGTCAGTGTGGAATTGCTGTAGGGGGCAAATATTGAAGTTTGTGATTTTCTGTTGCCTCAAGTCATCAGGGACACGTATTGTGTTTCTCACTCGGACATATGAGGTGTTTCCCCAGCGGTGAAACTCTTTCAAGATTTCATTGACATATGAAAGAAATCTTATTTGACAATTTTCACAGATATCGTTCTCAGTATCGCCACGATGTCACGGTGCAGTTACATATGTTTCAGAAGGTATACCTAGATTCATGGTTAAGGAATGTCTCTGTTTGAATCGACTAAGTGATAAATGAACAGTTGATAAATGGCAAATTTATGTAGATCAGCAGGGTAATTATTATAATTATAATCCAAAGAAGCACTTCAAACCACAAGTTATACAGCGCGGCGGGGGCAGAGACAGGATGCAGGGAGAATGGATTTAGGTGGGAGATGGATGATTAGTAGGGTATGGAGTATAGCAGGATAGTGGATAGTGCAGGGATAGAGGGGTAGCAAGAGATCAGGTAGAAGGGACTGAGGAGGTGTAGAGATATGTTTCAGAGTTTGTGTAGTAAGTCAGTTCTGTCAAAGTCCTTGAGAAGTCAGGATTAAAGGAGGTCCATCAGCAAGAAAGGAAAGGTAAAGAAAAGGGCGCAGAGCGAGACGCCGTTGGAGGTAAATTCTGCGTGCTCGTTGATAAAGGATGGACAGTCAACAGAGTATGGCCCAGACAGACACTGGAACCTGACTAATGCTCACATAGAGGGCAGGAGCCTCTCCATGAGATACCCGTGCGTAAGACGAGTGTGGCCAATGCGAAGATGGGAGGTGTAGTCTCCCAGCACCAACATTGGTGACAGAAGAAGGCCAAGAAACCTATACTCGGTTTAATAGAATGAAGTTTGTTATTTGTAGGTCAGACCAGCGTTGTTTGCCCAGCAGATTGTGAAGGTGGTAGCAATGACCGCAAAAAATGGTCGTAAAAGGAACACCTCTATATGAAACTGGAAGGTCATATTACTGCTGACAGCGCGGCGATGTCTGCCTGAGCCATTTGCACATACGTCAACATGACCAGGACCCAACAAAAAACAATATCTTTGTATTTGCTAGAGAATGCGGCGTAACCAAAGTTGGATACGAAGAACTAGGGGGTGAGTGTAGCATCAATTTCTGGATAGCCTGTAAAGCACTAAGAAGTCTGAAACAACCACAAATGGTGATGCAGGCATAAGATGCAATACGGATAAAAAAGGGAATAGAACAGACACGGACACGGGAATTTCCCCAGAAGTAGAAAGGAGATGTCACATGAACATATAGAGGTGGTAGCTGAAGGGAAGACAAGAGTGAATGTAGACGAAAAAAAGGGACAGAAGTAAGCAGGGACGACGAACAAATAAAGAGCGTCTACTAACATCTGTAACAATCCTATACATGGAAGGATTCGGGGTCATGAGTGAACATAATAGCAAATGCAATGTGCCACGACGATGGACAAGGATGGAATGTTCGCTTCTCACTGAAGGCTCCCCAACCGGGAAGAACGAAATGCACCAAGGCAAAAGCGTAATCCCTGGTGATGGATGGGATTAAGGATGGAAGAGTAGCAGGAGGCACCCGGGGTATATCTGGTCACCATAGTGAGTTTTGATAAAATTAGGGCTGAATGTAGACGAAGGACCCAGCAGGGTAAGCAGTTGTCTGGCATTTACTCCCGTTGTGAGGATGCCGCAGATTCCTTGAAGGTGATGCTCGGTTTGCTATCACCTCGTATGTGAACCTACTCTATACTGGATCTCAGGTCATGGTCACTTATGCGGGTCAATGGAGGACGTGCCGCATCTGTGAAGTTTATGATCATATGGCTAAAGAATGGCCGAGGAATCAGTGGAAATCCGTCAAACGGAGGGTGGGGCTCGTTTGAGGTTTCACCTCTGGAGGGTCGAGACAGCAAACAAGTGACCAGTTGTTGAAGGTCAAGAGGATGAAGTGAAGCAGGCAGTGGAGGTGCAGCCTGAGGTGAAGATCAGGTCCGACATGAGTGACTTTGGAGTGGGGTTGATCTTAGGGCTTGTCACCACCTGTAGGTGATGTAATACTGGAGGTTACCAGCCAGCAGCTTTGATGGAAGGTATCGAGGACCGTACTACTGTGGAGGGAGTAAAGTAATCCTGGATTAGGTGTTATGTGATTTGGGCAAAACGGGGCAGGGTAAAGACAGTTCTCAACGTATCTCCATGGGGTGGGGTTGTCAAGAGGTGGTATACAATGTTGATATAAAAGGCCTCGCCAGAGAAAGGGGCCATTCTGATTCTGATGTCTCACGCCGGCGCGAAACCAACGGACAAGAAGTCATGGACTGACGCAACTAAGAGTGTTAACAGTAGTGATGTCAAAGTGTTACTAGCGTTCATGGAATACCAATTGGTGGTGCGTATACGGACCTTTCGGGAGGTTCGTAAACCGGGCAGTACTTCCAGGGCACGGTAACAAGTAGATTCATAGCTCTTTAATACTGGTGCTGCACATGGTATGTTTGACGATGTGAAGAGCCTGGGTGGAGCAGCATGTTCCAGATATTTTTATCTTCATCATGCGGATCTCTTATGTAATATACAATGTTTTTTATCTTCTCTATCCAAATGCAATAGGATTTTCTTAATAAAATATAAAAAACAACACTGTCCCAATAAATACTTGTTCTGGGATCTTTAATTTTTAGTATTATTGGCAGTATGCCATTTGGATCAAAGCTGATAATTGTTGGGCGATTGTTCGTAGTGTGTTTTGGTGGGCGGAGAGGTTAAGCCATTCTGAGGGCATTATTTGTATATATGCGTTGCATGGCTTTTGTCAGCTTTATTATTTGATTATAATAATTTGTATATATACCCCTTCCCCCCCAAATTTCATAATGAGGTTTGGAAAAAATTAGCTTACTTCAGGTAAATTATCTTTAAAAAACTAATGTTTGTGCAATGCTTCATTGTCGTTAAATGAAACTTTGGGTTGGATAAAAATCAATTCATTTATTATAATTTTATCAGGAATGTTACCGCTTAACTGTGCTGGCTAAACAAAAAAGCATAGAAAGGGACTAGAGCTGTGGTCCATGTAGTATATATCAGGCCCAACGTAATAAACACTCGCCCACAGAGTTTACAATAAGATGTTTTTGCAGCCTACACTTCTGTGATAAGGTCATCAGCTACACCAACTGTGCCCCTACTGTCTCACCCACAGCCTCAGGAGCTTTCATGGTACATCTATTCTCATACCCCTCTAAGCCATATAGTCTATAAACTCAAAATAAGTCGTAATGAACAACTGTGATTATTCGATGACTGTCATTCATTACGACTTGAGTTCTGTTGGCCAATCTGAGCAGTAGAAGCGATAAAATTTGTACATTTCTCCACTAATTATAATTCCCTGGATGAGATAAAATGGAGTGGTATCTTTACATAAATATATATATATATATATATATATATATATATATATATATATATATATATATATAAAACGCATATATTTGAGTGTTCTTGCTGAGAAGAGCATTATAGTACTTGATCAGGTATTGGTGACAAGGTGAGGCTACCGGACTTAACCTCTCTAGTCAATAGTTTAGAGACACACACACAAAACATAAAACAAAAAAAATGCTGCCTGAATATTTCATAAAGTGAATGAAGCAAGAAATATGCATTCTCATTTGCATAAGATGAAACACTCAAATACCAGTTTACCTTGGCTAGCCTCCATATACATTACTGTTGAGCAAAGTTCATTAAAAATATATCCAACTTATTCCACTTTTCCAACTCGATAACCAACACTCAAATTCAGTTCGGCTACGAAGCTTTTCTTTTAACCACAGTTAAGAACATTATAGTTCAGAATACTGTACAGTACAAAACAACTTGGTAGAAGGAGTTAAAAAATTGCAATAAAAATATATAAACAAGTAATATTCTAGAATCTTTGCAATTCTAGAATTGCAAGTAATACTAGGATCACTAGTAATTCTAGGATTACTAGACTGTGGAGTTAAGAGCCCGTGGCTGCATTTGAATCTCCGTAGTATTTGACAGCTCTGGTACAATAACTTTATATGGTTCCTGAGTTGCCTATCTATAAGTGGATTCTGTCTGGCTTAGAAAATACACTGACAGTTTGCAATGTCTAAGAAAGCATTGTGTGTGATTTCTAAATAGCAAGTAAGTATATTTACATTACTGAAACAAATTAATTACCTGCTCTTCATTTGACTTTCCACTAATAAGCGAGACCAGTAGAATATACAGTAACAGCTAATAATACACGCACGTCATTATTTTGCTTGTTTTTGCAGTACTCATGATTCATAAAGCCCCACTATCCCATCTGAGCAGTATATTGAGGAATACTACAAAATTTATGTTCATTGAGGCAGCTTTGAAACATAAGGGAGGGGTGTGGGATCAACTTCTGAATGAGTCGTATTTCTGGTGTTCCAACTTAGAAATCTGTGGTTTGTAACAAACAGCATATTTTCTTATAGAAAACACTAGTACAAAGGATGGCTGTTTTGCAAGTGTTCTTGGCTGCAGAATGGAGGAATCACAAATTTATTGGGTTTTTTAAGTATTCCATTGGTGGATGTGTAATTTTGTAAACTAAGGGAATTAGCAGTTGGGACTATTACCTTCACTAAAGAATCATAGAATGAATACATAATCTATAGTGTGAACATTCAGAAGAAATTGCCATTGGCACAACGTCTTAATTTCTACACTATACTTAACATTCCTGAGTTTAAAAGAAGTAAACATCTAGGACCTCTCCCTTACTGTCTTCTTGAATAAATAGAAAATCTGTTGGTAATTTTTGCTTCAATTCAATTTCGAAATGCTAGAAATTTATCCGATGATAATTATAATTTCAGTACTTCTAGTAATCTTTGATTGTTTCTACTAAAGATACTTCGTATTCCCATGATATTACAGTAATCAGTATGGCAAGTCCAGGATGTTACTGCATATCCTCTAAAATTATACTTAAATTTTTCAAGAGCCATATACTGCAAAACAATAATAAACAGATACAACATGAGAAGACATTGCAGTATTGCGCCGAGAAGTGTAAGCTCACTCTTTGGAAAAATAATGGAAAGACAAACTGAATATTTCAGCGTGCATTTGAGGCCCTCTTCGCATAGATGACCTCAGATGAAGGTTAAATAATATGCCTGTCTTTTTGACTATTCGTCAATGAGTGGGTGTATATCATGGATATAAGTACATTTGAAGGCATATATTTGGGTAATCTTCACTAGAATTTATTTCCATTGCAATTTATCTTGCTGTTTTCACTGTGTTGTTTATTCTGCTGCTGCTGCTGCTGCTATCTTGCATCTGATCTCAACTTACAAGTTGGAAGAGTAAGAGAGGGGACACCTATTTCCTGTGAGTAGAATTGTGCTCCCTCTCTCTGCGCTTGGGCAACGCTTCTGCTTCAGGAGGAAGGGTCCATACTCGCATATAGGTTCTGTACACACCCCGCGGGTCACACAGCTGTGGGGGACAAACGCTTATTAATATTAAAATATTTTATTAGCGGTAACATATTACAGTAAATTTTGGAAACTATTATATATTTATCTATTGCAAATAACTAAGTGCCTATATAATTTTTTTTTTATTCTTTACTACCGTTCATAGAATGGGTAAGGTGTAATTCCTAAAATTACCACAACGTTATATCCAACATGTGAAGTCATGTTGTGTGTGACTAACCCATGGGTGTGGGTCATGAAGTAGGATTGTGGTAAGCCTCACCTCCCTTCAATGATTGTTACTTTATAAGTTAGTAAGTTTATTCAGGTATACACAAATACAGTTACATAGATTATCATACACAGTAGCATATGTGTAGAGAACCCAGGATAACCCAAAAAAACAATACATAACTTATGACGGCGTTTCTGTGAGACTTGGACCATTATCTATTTAATGGACCAAAACGTCCTCATAAGTTTCATTCCCCAATGTGCGGATTATTTGTGTATTATTCCAGTCACAGTATCGTACCTATTTATTCTATATTGTCTTCAAAATCAATACATTCTGATTAGAACGATTATATTTTAATATTTATCCAAACCAGGTAGAGCGTACCCCCGGATGAAGTATACCTCTCCAACCTCCACTAAGTGGCAGTTCAACCAGGCTGTGATGGAAACGTGGGCCAGCAGGCCGCCAGCATAAACAGCTTGGTTGATCAGGAAAGTTAATAATCCAAATAAAATTATATACTTATTTACTTAGTTTATGATTAAATTGCGTCCATTCACGTTTTCATTTTTATATTATCAAGAAAATGAGCATTATAACGTAGTTAGTTAGTTCAGACTCTCAGGTAAGGACCCACTAGGGGCGAGGGGTAAGTGAGGACAGAAGAATAGCCGGTGAGAGGAAGAGCTGAAGTAGAAGAAAAGAGTCAGGACTAAACCCAACAGTCTAACTACTTAGGGTATTTTCCGAAAGTTGTAATTGATAAACTTTCCAATATGAATAGATATCATTAATGTGTTGCTGTTGGCTTAACATTAACTGAAAAGAACCAACGAATTAACACGCATGCGCGAGATGCCTCGTCAAGTGGGCAGGGAAGCTGGGTAGAGGGGAATGGTCAGAGTGAACAGCGAGCCTACCGACCCGATGTCAGGTGATGGGATGGCCTGTCGAATTTGGAGACTCCGCCCGCAAAATCGGATTTAATTACCTCTTTTCGTAATGTGGAGGAATATCCAGTGACGCGGTGAATATAAAGTGGGACAATCGGTCCAGGAGGTCCAGTACTAGGACAATAATTGTGAAATAAGGTGTGCCGCCGGCGAGTGATGCGGTCATAGGCCTATTTGAACTTATTATATTATAAGTTAATGTCAAAAATGCTCAATGTTATTTTCCTTAAGATAATCTCAATTCCATATTATCATTCAAGAATCTTAACACCTGTAACAATCTAAGATCTAATATCATTATATAATAATTTAAACAGTAAAATTTCATCATATTGTAATTTTGAAAATAATTTTTAACTAGAATAAACTCAATAAATTTCTCTAATATTAAGTACCTAGTTTTTAAGGACTAGAATAAGCTGCCCCTAATGCCATGGCATGTCAGTGGCTCTCCTTGCACTCAATTTACATTGTAACTTCCAATACCCATGTAACCTGCAATGAAATAAAATTTGTTTGTTTGTTTGTTTGTTTGTTTGAGTGAAGTGACCATACGGCAGGATAAAGTCGTAACCCCTGATGCTGGGGAGCTTTCGTCTTAGAAGAGACTGAAATATATTCGATGAATATTGTGAAATGGTGAATATAGTGAAACAGAGTTGTAAATAAATAGGGAGTGATTGTACGAGCGAGGCTAGCGCGGGTACGCCATACCCCGACCGCCATATTGAATGCGGATGAAATGAACTAACATATCGCAAGTTATCTACTCGAAATCCAAGTATCGAGACTGTGAATGTGTATAAACTAGTGGGGCATTAAGCCAGGATATACGTAATATGTAAAATTATACGTATAAACAGTACAAAAGGTCGGATTAGTGAGAAGGTCTGAATCGCTACCCCGACCAACCACATGTTAACTAACGCCCGGTCTCGTGGGCGTATAAGAGTTCACGGAAATTAACCTTCCTTGACTCGACGGGACAACTATTACCATCGCGATCGAATCAGATCGCAGGAGGACGTCAACAACGGAACGACTCCCTCATCTAAAGCTAAGTACCATACTGTCGTCTTTATTGTTGGCCAATGATATTGTTACGCACAGTAGATGTACTTCAGCTAGGTCAACGATCTACAATGCACCACTATGATGCTGTTAATTAGGTGAGTGATGGTCATGTTCACTTAATTGTGTGTTCTCTACCTCTCTTCCTGTTTGATCAGTTGTTTAATAACCTATACAGTCCACTTAAATTTAACATAACATAATTTTTTAATCTTATCTACTCAGATTTATTTATACTGGTCCAGAGTGCAGTGGGTTAACGTGAGAATATCGTAGGTACCCCTTGGGTGCGGCCAGGAGCGGGTAAAGTTCTCACATACCTTAAAGGGAATGACTGCGGTAAAATTATACGAGTCGGTCATCTCCCTGGGAGTTTGTTTATTGCTAGTGGCGGTGTCCCAGATAGACTTATCTCCCACAATTCCCCACAATGGGCTTTTTGGAGGGTACAAAGGACGTCTTTAAAGGTCCACCCCTGCAGAGGGCAGGGTGGAAATTAGGAGTTAGATAGGAGGGATAGTTTTAGACGTATAGAGGAGTAGGTGCAGGATTATCAATAGATTGAAAAAGATTTAGGTTGTTGTCTGGCTGTCTGATGGTTTCGTCTAGGAAGGTTGTCCATGTGTCTTGATAGGTTTCAAGTCGGTCTATTTGTCTATCACTGAGTTCTTTCCAGAACACGTTCAGTGCAGGGGTGCTAGTCCTGTTGTGTAAGGACTCACTGGTGGCGAAGTCATCCCACTTCGTTCCCAGCACCCACCGCAATGCTCGGTTCTGGATTCGCTGCAGTTTCAAGATGTTTGTTTTGGCAGCAAGAGAGAGGGCAAGAGGTGTGTATGTGATGAGTGGTCTTATGAGAGCCTTGTACAGGTGGAGTTTGGTGTTTGGGTGTGAGTCTCTGAGCTTGAGCAGTCTACCGAGGGCATTACTGGCCATAACTCTTTAGTGTTTATGTGGGTGTAATCTCAGTCTGGAGTCCAAAGTAACTCCAAGGACTGTAGTGTTTCGTGTACGTGGAATGGGTGTTCGTGTAGTGGTAGTTCTTAGGTAGACAGGCATTGGTCTGCGGTTTCCTCTTTGGAAGAAATATGTAATCTTTGATTTGTTTGCATTGGTTTTTATTCGCCAGAGGATCTCCCATGCACTAATCCTGTCTACCTCACGTTGTGTTCTGAGTGATAGGTATCTACATTGTTCATGTGCAATGAGTTGTGTAATGTCATCTGCGTAAGCCAGTGTGAGTGTAGTGCAATGTGCTGGGTCAGGAATGTCGTTAGTGTAAAGGATGTATAAGGTAGGAGAGAGCACAGATCCCTGGGGGACTCCAGCTTGAAGGGTAAAAGAGTCAGAGAGACAGTTTTTGAACTTAATTCGCATTGTACGGTCATCAAGGAAGTTGCATAGTAATTTTTGGCATTCTGAGGAAGGTCAAAAGGTTACATAGCTTGTACTTGAGCCCTGAGTGCCAGACAGTGTCAAAAGCTTTTTCCACGTCTTTTGCAACCAGGGCTGTTGTACGTCCTTGTGCCTTATTAATTTGAATATAGTTTAAAATGATATTTAGGGCTGCTTGTGTAGATCTGTGTTGTCGGAAGCCGAATTGGCGGTCTGTCAGGAGGTGGTTTGTTTCAAGGTGAGTCCTTAGTCTTTTATTAATGAGTCTTTCAAACGTCTTACCTAAGGTTTCAAGAAGGGTAATCGGTCTGTAGTTCTTTGGGTCAGTTGAGTCTTTGTTCGGTTTGGGAATGAGAGTGGCAATAGCAGATTTGAAAAGGGGAGGAAAATAGCCAGATGCAAGGCATCCAATTAATATTAAAAAAAAAAAAAATCTCCTTAAAAGTTAATAGATTTCAAATAATGAACTGGGACAAGCATATATAAATTAATAAATATATTACGTAAAATCAATAAATAAACGCCATTTTCCTTAATAAAACATACTAATTTACATTTCTGTAAATTGATAAAGTGCAAATAAGATACAGGTAGAAAATAACGTATATAATAAGAGAGAAGTCGAGTACACAAGCGGGAAGTAGGAAGCACAACTTTCGCCCTAACAACAACACCACCTCGACCATTTTTAATTTTAAATAATTTCCTGCATTTTACAACTCTGCGACTCACATTGCATACAGTTTTGTGGTAAGGAACGTGTTAGTGGTGGTATCGTGCTATAGATAGGTAGCATTGTTCAGTTTTAAATTTACATAGGTTTATCTTCGTGCCAGTACTCCTTAAAACGTATGACTTGTCCAACAGAAAAATTATTACAAGGTAATTCAGAGAGTAAATTCCTTTATAAATGATGATAATTGATTATTTTTTTACCGGCGTCATAGGTGTCGAAGGGGAAATAAGTTCACATTGGATATTCCTTGCATACGGATGAAATTTTTTTGAAATTATAAATGTTTCCATAATTTGTTTCTCAGGACTAACTGTGTAATAACATTAAGGAAATTTATAATTTTAAAAAGCTGTGCTTCAACCTTATTCAAATTACGTACGTTATTGTAACTTGCTATTTTATGTAGTTTTATTCTTTAATATATTTTTTATCTAAGATTTATTTTATATTATTATTAAGAAGTCCAAGAACAGTAATTCATCAGGATATATACAACGAGAGCTGTAGGGTTGTATAGCTGTATTTCTTATATTTATTTATACAGTAAGGCTTCAGGTCACATGTTCAAGAATTATTTTGAGAATATACAAGGACCCCAATGGAAATAAGTCACTAACCTTTTGGGTTATCCTAGCAAAGTGAAGGTTTATTTCTTTGTAAAGGTTACAATGTGTAATTACAATTTTGGTTTTGATAAGTACAAAGAAAGCCACTATCATGCCGGGGCATTTCGGGCAGTAATTACACATGCTGCTATGTATGATCATTTATGTAACTGTATTTATGGGTACCTGTACCTGAAAAACTTACCTACTTATTTACATAATCTTTATTTTTAGGTATTAATGTATATTCTTGTTTGGTGTTGAAAAGGTTACATGCAGCCTTATTGACCCTTGTGTGATCTTTAGGCTATAGCAGATATTAGTCTACCTATTATAGTAAACTGAACCTCTTTTTAATGTTAATGTAAATACGTACCTCAGTTTACTTTATTCCTAGTATATCTCCTTTTATTGTAACTGATTATCACACAGTTGAGTTAATTAGCTGTTTTAACTTTTAAAGTTTAAATAAGATATTACAAGAACTCCAATGGAAATAAGTCACTTTATTTGAATTTTTTTTTTTTTTTTAGGTTATCCTAGGTAATTTATACTGTCTGATAATTGTACTTATGTGCACCAGTGCCTAAGTACACTTACTAACTACATTAGCCAACTTGTTTTGTGTATGTGCTGGAAAAGATCCCAGTTTGGGGGATCAGAATATGTATTCAGTTATGTTTCATGCTATTCAAATTATGAGTTTTCTAAGTGATATACACCAAGTAAGATGAGATTTCTTTAGATTTTTAACCCCGGAGGGTTAGCCACCCAGGATAACCCAAGAAAGTCAGTGCGTCATTGAGGACTGTCTCTTATTTCCATTGGGGTCCTCAATATTGTCCCCCAGGATGCGACCCACACCAGTCGACTAACACCCAGGTATACCTATTTGCTGCTAGGTGAACATGGCAACAGGTGTTAGGAAACATGTTGAAATGTTTCCACCCCGCCGGGAATCAAACTCGGGCCCTCCATGTGTGAAGCGAGAGCTTTAGCCACCGGGGCCAAGATTTTATTCATATTACTCAGGATAACCCAACAAACTCGCTGTCATGAGACTGGCTAATTTCCATTGGGGGTCTTTAAATCCTCTTCCCCAAGATGAGACCCACAACAGTTGGCTCAATTGGCGATGCACTTGCCTTGCACAATAAGTGTCTTTGGTTTGGCCCTTTGCTTGGGTGGAAACACTGGCCATGTTTCCTTACACCTGCTGTCCCTGTTCACCTAGCAGTATGAAGGTAACTGGGTGTTAGTTGACTGTTGTGGGTTGCATCCTGGGGGACAAAATTGAAGGACCCCCAGTGGAAATGAGAGACAGTCCTCAGTGATGCACTGACTTTCTTGGGTTATCCTGGGTGGCTAACCCTCCCTGGGTTAAAAATCTGAACAAATCTTATTTTTCTTTTTTACTGCTAAGTGAACAGGAGCAACAGGTGTAAGTATGTATGCCCAATGTTTTCACTCATCCAGGGACCAAACCTGATCCCTCAGTGTGTGTGAGCCCACGCTCAAATGATAGTGGCCTAAGTTCACACATTAAGGTACTTGGGTACTTTGGTTTCCTCATACCTGCTGCACCTGTTCACCTACCAGTAAGTACCATAGATATTTACTGCTAGGTGAACAGGGGCAAATATAAGTATCGTAGGTACAGTGGTACCTCGACTTACGATATTTTTTCATTCCAGAATGCTGTTCAAGTGCCATTACCAAACGAATTTATCTCCTTAAGAAATGTTGTAAAATAGACTAGTCCTTTTAGACCCCCAAAATTACACTTACAAAAGCATTTAAAAAAATAAACTTACATAAAAGGGTGAGTTTGGGGACCATCGTAAGTCGAGGTACCACTGTACCTGGTTAGAGAAATTGTGTGAATTCCATCCTGGGTGAGAGGATTAAAGGACCTCCAGTGGTGACATTGCTTTACTGGATTGTTAACCCTCCAGGTTATTAATCTTAACAAAACTTCTACATACCAAATACAGTGGTACCGACTTACGATATTTTTCATTCCAGAATGCTGTTCAAGTGCCATTACCAAACGATTTATCTCCATAAGAAATGATGTAAAATAGACTAGTCCTTTAGACCCCCAAAATTACACTTACAAAGCATTTAAAAATCAACTTACATAAAGGGTGTGTTTGGGGACCATCGTAAGTCGGGGTACCACTGTACAGTGGTACCTCGAGTTACGATGGTCCCCAAAATCGCCCTTTATGTAAGTTTATTTTTAAATGCTTTGTAAGTATATTTTGGGGGTGTAAAGGACTAGTCTATTTTACATTATTCCTTATGGGGATAAATTCGTTTGGTAATGGCACTTGAACAGCATTCTCGAACGAAAAAATATCGTAACTCGAGGTACCACTGTAGTACAAATAAAATATACAAAAAAATATTTAAAAATTACTGTAAATCACATACAGTGGACCCCCGGTTAACGAAAAAACTTCATCCCAGAAGCCTGCTCAAGTGCCATTACCGAACGAATTTACTTCCTTAAGAAATAATGTCACGTAGGTTAGTCTATTTCAGACCCCTAAAAATACACTTCCAGAAGAACTTACAATATTATACGTACTTACATAATTGAACAATTTCCGGGGTGTTCGTTAACCAAACTCAAACAATTATGTAAGTGTATTTTTGTACGTGCTTTTGTAAGTGTATTTTTGGGAGTCTAAAAGGACTAATCTAATTTACATTATTCCTTATGGGAACAAATTCGTTTGGTAACGGCACTTGACCAGCATTCTGGAACGAAATAATGACGTAATCCGGGGGTCCACTGTATACTACTATAATCTGAATGCCCATAGGATGCATAGCATGTCAGTCTTATTTCTGGCCTATTTCCATTAAGATCCTTTAAATTCTCTTATGTTTCAACCTACAACAGTCAGCTAATATTTATATATATTACCTACTTTCTGCTACATGAACAGATGCAACGTGTATGGGAAACTTATGATAATTACCCAGCATGAAGGTGGCAAATCCGTAACTTGTATTCATTCATTTACTTTTCAATACTGGTACGTATATAGTTAGTTACAGTAATTATTTGTTTATTTACTCATTCACTGACAGTTATTTATTTATTTACAGCCTCTCCTCACTTAGCGACATACTCTTTTACCGATGACTCAGACTTACCTAAATAATTTTTATTAGAGCTGATTTCCTCTGTTCTATTTACAGTGGACCCCGAGTAACGAACACCCCGGAAATCGTACAATTATGTAAGTATAATATTGTAAGTGCTTGTGGAAGTGTATTTTTGGGGGTCTGAAATAGACTAACCTACGTGACATTATTCCTTAAGGGAGTAAATTCGTTCGGTAATGGCACTTGAGCAGGCTTCTGGGATGAAGTTTTTACGTTACTCGGGGGTCCACTGTATTACAATACAGTGGACCCCTGGTTTTCGTGATTTATTCGTTCCAGAATGCTGTTCAAGTGCCATTACCAAACCAATTTATTCCCATAAGGAATAATGTAAATTAGACTAGTCCTTTTAGACCCCAAAAATACACTTACAAAATAACAAAAAAGGCACAATACCGTGACTGGAACAATACACACACAACCCGCACATATAAAAGAGAGGAGCTTACGACGACGTTTCGGCCCGACTTGGACCATTTACAAAGTCACACTTACAAAAGCATTTACAAAAATACACTTACATAATTGTTCGAGTTTGGAGCATAACGAACACCGGGGGTCCACTGTATACAGTGGTACCTCGAGTTACGAGCTTAATTCGTTCCAGACGGCTATTCAAGTGCTGATACCGAAGGAATTTTTTCCCATAAGACATAATGAAAATTAGATTAATCCATTTCAGACCACCAAAAATACACTTACAAAAACACCTAGAAAAATACACTTACATAATTGTTTGAATTGGGAGATGCTCGTAAGTAGAGGTACCACTGTACAGTGGTACCTCAAGTTTTGAACTTTCTTCGTTCCAGAATGATGTTCAAGTGCTGTTACTAAGCAAATTTTTTCCCATAAAGAATAATGTAAATTAGATTAGCCCATTTCAGACCCCCAAAAATACACTTACAAAAGCACTTACAATAATAAACTTACATAACAGGTCGAGTTTTGAGGCGTTCGAAACTCGGGGTACCACTGTAGAGTGCACTACTGTATAAAAATTTAAAAATACAGTGGACCCTTGACTTTCGAACATTCTTCATTCCAGAATGCTGTTCAAGTGCTGTTACCAAACGAATTTATTCCCATAAGGAATGATGTAAATTAGATTAGTCCATTTCAGACCCCCAAAAATACACTTATGAAAGCACATACAATAATAAACTTACATAAAAGGACGAGTTTGGAGTGTTCGAATAGCGAGGGTCCACTGTATACCAGAAATGTTGTAAATGGTGCAAAGGTGACATTAATAATAATAATAATAATAATAATTTTTATTTCTATGCATGTTACAAGTGTACAATGTTATTGGTAGTTACAATTATAAAACAATTATAAAACAATATCAAATATGGTTGACACAAACCCACTATCATTACAGTTTGCTCCTCCCTTAGCGACGAATTTGTTTACCAACGTGGTACAGTGGACCCCCTGTTTTCTTGATTTTTTCGTTCCAGAATGCTGTTCAAGTGCCATTACCAAATGAATTTATTCCCATAAGGAATAATGTAAATTAGACTAGTCCTTTTAGACCCCCAAAAATACACTTACAAAAGCACTTACAAAAATACACTTACATAATTGTTCGAGTTTGGAGCATAACGAACACCGGGGGTCCACTACAGTGGACCCCCAAGTTTCGGTCACCTTGGAAATCGTACAATTATGTAAGTATAATATTGTAAGTGCTTTTGTAAGTGTATTTTTGGGGGTCTGAAATGGATTAACCTACTTGACATTATTCCTTAAGGGAGTAAATTCGTTTGGTAATGGCACTTGTTCAGCCTTCTGGAATGAATTATGACCAAAACTCGGGGTCCACTGTATTATAATACATACTAAGCTAACTGTTTCTATAACATTTACATTATAATGACCACGTAAACTGTAACTGCAATGCAATTAATTGTTTTAAATTGTTATCTCACTCAATTAGTTGCATTGCTGCAATTAATAAATTATTATGTTCAACTTATATTCAAATTTTATAACTTAGATACACAATTATACTTATTTTATAAATTATCAACCATAATTTTTTACCATGTAGTCTACTATTAAATAGTCCTAAGAATGCCCGCAATGCACAGCATATTAGGTGCTTTTGGCTTGTACATCTCATTTATACCTATGTATCATATCTACCTAACTATGTATCATTGTACCATGTCTAAATAAAATATTATTATTATTATTATTATTTTTATTATTAGGAACAGACCTCCGTCGTTAAGTGAGGAGAGGCTGTACAGTGGAACCCCGGTTAACGAAAAAAATTCATTGCAGAAGCCTTCTCAAGTGCCATTACCAAACGAATTTACTTCCTTAAGAAATAATGTCATTTAGATTAGTCTATTTCAGACCCCCAAAAATACACTTCCACAAGCACTTACAATATTATACTTACATAATTGCACGATTTCTGGGGTGTTCGTTAACCTAGGTTCCACTGTACAGTGGTCCCTCGGTTTTCGCCGAAAATTCGTTCCAGAAAGCTGCTCAAGTGTCATTACCGAACGAATTTACTTCCTTAAGAAATAATGTCACGTAGGTTAGTCTATTTCAGACCCCCAAAAATACACTTGCAACAGCACTTACGAAAATACACTTACATAAATGTTTGAGTTTGGAGATGCACGAAAACCGAGGGACCACTGTACTTATTTATCATATACACGTACAGTGGACCCCCAGATTATGAACATTGGCGAAAATCAAACATTTTCGCTTCTTTGAGCTCAATTTCAAGGTACTTGTCGTTGTCAAACCAATCAAAATCATCTCTATTTCTATCACATGAGACCAAGAAAACGAGAATACATCAATAAATACCATACGAAAATAGACTGCAAAGTTGCTGTTTTAAACGAAAAAAAAGATCGGAGTTTATTTTTTCTCATTATGCAGTGTGTGGCGCAGGATTTTTTTTATACTGTGCACACTGACCACATAGACCCATTCTTTCATATGTAGGCCTACCAGCCGTTTCCTGCTTGATTTGAAGCCGCTAGAATTTACGCGTACTAGTACGGCACCAACCCCTGCTCGTAAAACGTACTAGTATGGCACTGACCCCGAAAGGGTTAAAGGAGAAATAAATTTACCCAGCAGACCATAACTTCGTTCGTTGCTTCAAAATGTTTTCCAATCATGGGTTTTGTTTTTTAACCCTTTGACTGTTTCGGACGTATATATATGTCTTACGAGCCAATGTTTCGGACGTATTTATACGCCTAAATTCTAGCGGCCTCAAATCAAGCAGGAGAAAGCTGGTAGGCCCACATGTGAGAGAATGGGTCTGTGTGGTCAGTGTGCGCAGTATAAAAAATCCTGCAGCAAGCAGTACATAATGAGAAAAAAACTCCGACCGTGTTTTTGAATTAAAACGCCGTCTTTGAGGTGTATTTTCGTATAGTATTATGGTTGTATTCTTTTTCATGGTCTCATTTGATAGAATGGAAAACATATTACAGGAATAGAGATGATTTTGATTAGTTTCATGATGTAAACGATCTTGAAATTGAGCTCAAAGTAGCGGAAATGTTCAATTTTTGCCAATGTTCAAAAGTAAACAAATCACACCATGCGTCCAATACACATCAACTGGTGAGTCTAATATTCTTTCACAAGTGCACAGATATTATTTATACAGTTTTTACAATAATGCAATAGTCTGCATAACAATAAATCTTCTATTTTTTGTGTGAATAAAAAATAAAAATAGAAAGCAAGAGTAATGTAAGAGGGGCCTAAAGCCATGACTAATGAACAGATAACATCCTATTTTAGTGCTAGGGATGTCTGCATTGTTTATTCTGGACCCTATTTTGAAATTGACATCTTTTTTATTTTGCATGAAATTGGCGAAATTGCCATTTTCTGACCACTTTATTGGGTAGTTGAAATCGGTAAATTGGTGATTTCTTGTACTCAATCGATAGAACAAATGGAGTTCTAAAGAAATAGCTATGAGTTTGGTCGACTGTCCCAATGGAATTGGCCTAAAATAGGGCTCAAAGTCGGCGAAATCGCCGATGCGTATATATCACTGACATCGCTAATTTGCGAGAGCGTAATTCTGTAAGTTTTCAATCAAATTTCATACTTTTGGTGTCATTACAATCGGGAAAAGATTCTCTATCATTTCATAAGAAAAAATAATTTTTTTTTTTTTCCAAAATTTTCCGACATAGAATGACAGTTTCAGAATGGGGCCTCCGACAGTCAAAGGGTTAAATCTAAATTTTTTTAAATCATGGTCCGTTAAAACAAGGTGTTACTGTGTGTGTGTAATATGATGATAACAGTAATTAGGTTCCTTGCTCCACTGCCAGTAAATGTTAATGTCAACATTCCTGGGTAGTGGAACACTGGAGTAGGCCCACCAGGCACTCCCTTGCTTAAATGCACCAGCCACTCTTCCACCTTCATCTTATGTACTACCCTCTTCCCCGATTATGTATTTGAGCACGTCTTTGATTTTCAGATTCACTTGAGAAAGTTCATTACATGTGAACAAAAATATCATCCACCTTTGTAAAAGTTCTGTTTTCTTGAGGCTCCTTGATGCTGGTTAAGAGCCCTTGTTCCAAGGAATTGTGCTTGTCCTCCCCTTCCATGGAGGAAACCTGAGTGCCTCCCATTTCCCCCAGGTGCTCTATAAGATAATTTATATCAACATGGTACAATGTTTGTACAAAGGTGAATGACATTTAGGTGTGCATGCAGAAAGCCCCTTAATATAGAAGAGCATTTTGGGCAACTTAAGACTAACTTAAGATTAATAGGCAATGACAGTCGAGTGGTTTTATATACGTACGTAGTATACAGTGGACCCTCGGAAATCGAACACTCCCAACTCGCCCTTTTATGTAAGTTTATTATTGTAAGTGCTTTTATAGGTGTATTTTTGGGGGTTTGAAACGGACTAATCTAATTTACATCATTCCTTATTGGAATAAATTTGTTTGGTAACAGCACTTGAACAGCATTCTAGAATGAAGAATGTTTGATTTCCGGGGGTCCACTGTACAGTTAACCCTCCGTTTTCGTGTTTAATCCGTCAAAAACTGAAACCATTTTCCCTATAAGAAATAATGTAAATTCAATTAATACGTTCCAGACACCCAGAAGTTTAAAAAAAAAAATTTGGGGGGGGCCTTAAAGATAGATTTATACATGCACAAAATAATGAACATTCAACTTGACACTTACCTTTATTGAAGACTGATGTTGCTGGATGGAAGAGAGGGAGAGGGAAGAGAGGCTATTGTTTGGAAGGGGAATCCCCCTCCATAAGGACTCTTAAGTACCAAATCCTCATCTGGGGTCACTGCACACTTGTGGCACTAAATATCTGTTCAGAGAGCTCTGATGCTGGTGTCTCTTTAAAATGTCCCTAAAATGGGACAAGAGATTGTCATTGTACATGTTGCCGAGACAGATTGCAAAATCTTTGTCAGGGCGATGTTCCTCCACAAATAAAAGCACCTCACTCCACTTTGCACAACTGTCCTTAATCTTTGAAGAAGGCACCTTACATCTCTCTTCCTCTTCCACTGAAGCAATTTCCTGAGTTCTGGTTTGATGGTGTTGCACCTCAAGCTCTTGCAGCTCTTCATTGTGGTCCTCCACCAACTCTTTCACATCCTCTCCACTCATCCAACCCCATGGAATTCCCCAATGCCACAATACTTTCCACAACTTCCATAGGCTCCTCAGGGTCAGCCCCAAACCCTTCAAAATCCCTCTCTTGGACACAATCTGGCCACAACTTTCTCCAAGCAGAGTTCATCGTCCTGGAAGTCACTCCCTGCCAAGCCTTATCTATAAGGCCTATGCAGTGGAAGATATTGAAGTGATCCCTCCAGAACTCTCTTAGGGTCAATGCAGTGTCTGAAATCACATCAAAGCACCTTTGAAACATTGCTTTGGTGTACAGTTTTTTTAAATTTGCAATGATCTGCTGGTCCATGGGCTGGATGAGAGGAGTGGTGTTAGGAAGCAAGAACTTCACTGTTACAAAACTGAATTCCTTAGACAATTGGTCTTGCAAGTCTCGAGGATGAGCAGGAGCATTGTCCATTACCAGGAGGCACTTGAGTCCTAATTTCTTTTCCAGGAGGTAGTTCTTCACACTCGGGCCAAACACTTGATTAAACCATTCCAGGAAAATTTCCCTTGTGACCCATGCCTTAGTGTTAGCCTTCCACATAACACAATTTACTCTTGACGACACTGTTTTTCTTGAACACACTGGGATTTTCAGAGTGATACACGAGTAAAGGCTTCACTTTGAAATCCCCACTAGTATTACCACACAACATGAGAGTTAGCCTGTCTTTCATAGGCTTGTGTCCTGGCAGTGCCTTTTCCTCCTGCGTGATGTAGGTCCTCCGTGGCATTTTCTTCCAAAACGCCTGTTTTGTCACAATTAAACACTTGTTCGGGTTTGAAATTTTCAGCCTGTACATATTCTTTGAATTCGCGCACAAATTTTTCAGCCGCATGTTTGTCTGAACTGGCACCCTCACCATGCCTTACAACACTGTGTATGCCACTTTGCTTCTTGAATTTTTTGAACCAGCCTTTGCTGGCCTTAAAATCACTCACATCAGCACTGGTTCCAGGCATTTTATTGACAAAATCAGTATGCAACTGCCTTGCTTTTTCACATATGATGGATTGCACAACACTATCACCTGCTAGCTGTTTTTTGTTTATCCACACCAACAACAATTTCTCCATATTTTCAATTGCGATCTCTGTTTCGTTATCGTATTCACCCCTTTCACAACATTAGCTTCAGTGATTTCTTTTCTCTTCGCCACAATGGAACCGATGGTTGATGGGGCCTTATTGTATATCCTGGCGAGCTCGGCAATACGTACGCCACTATCATATTTTTCTATTTCTTTCTTCAGTTCTATGGTGTTCCTCACTTTCTTTACCAAAGGACTGGCACTAGGAGCTTTCTTTGGGCCCATGGTAGCTTATTTAGTAGTCACACACAATAATCAAGGGCCAAAAACAATGGATTGTTAAGAAATGTTTTGTATGAACTCGCAGGATAATGTTCACTCAACCAGAAACAATGCTACACTGCCTGAGAATGTGCATGGGAGGCGGGCTTGTGGGCTTTGTATGTGCTCTGGGCACTGGACAGTTTCCATACCATCAATGAAAATGGAGCCAATCAGCGAAAACGGAGCCAATACGTATTTCCATGAAAAAAGTGCGCGAAAACTGAAATCAGCGATAACAGAGATACACGAAAACAAGAGGGTTGACTGTACAGTCTATTAGTTGACTGTAAATATAAATGCAGGAGTTATAATGAATACAAGAGGATTTAATATCCTATTAGTACATGTTATATAGCTTCTTTCAAGTTTAATTATCTGAAGAATTACAGGTGTGATTATGATTATAGGTAATGAGGATTCTTGCATATTAACATAAAGGTGACACAATCAGTGTTTTAATGGTTGAGAGGATTACAGATATTAATTATAAGATTACATATACGTACTGTTTTACATATGCTTGTGACATTGAGAATATGGATATGAAGTTTTCACATATTTAGCTGATGCTGAGATATGTTAGGGAGAGAAGGTGTTTACTACACTACAAATACAAATACAGTGGACCCTCGGTTTTCGTACAGCTCCCAACTCGAACAATTATGTAAGTGTATTTTTGTAAGTGCTTTTGAAAGTGTATTTTTTGGGGGTCTGAAATGACTAATCTAATTTACATTCATCCTTATGGGAACAAATTCGTTCGGTAATGGCACTCGAACAACATTCTGGAAAGAATTATCAATGAAAACTGAGGGTCCACTGTACGTACAAAATTTATTTCTTTGTAAAGGTTACAATGTGTGAATCTTTCTTTCTTTCAACACGTCGGCCGTTTCCCACTGAAGCGGGGTGGCCCGAAAGGAAAAACGAAAGTTTCTCCTTTTACATTTAGTAATATACAGTGGTCCCCGAGTAACGAACACCCGGAAATCGTACAATTATGTAAGTACAATATTGTAAGTGCTTGTGGAAGTGTATTTTTGGGGGCCTGAAATAGACTAACCTACGTGACATTATTCCTTAAGGGAGTAAATTCGTTCGGTAATGGCACTTGAGCAGGCTTCTGGGATGAAGTTTTTTCGTTACTCGGGGGACCACTGTACAGTGGTCCCTCGGTTTTCGTGCATCTCCAAACTCGAACATTTATGTAAGTGTATTTTCATAAGTGCTGTTGCAAGTGTATTTTTGGGGGTCTGAAATAGACATTATTTCTTAACCCTATACCGCGCCGGCATCACATACGAGGCGCAAAAAGCATGGTTTTCATGGCGCCATGAGCACAAAGCATATCCTCAGAAAGACTTCAAATTTCACTCCAACCAATCACAAGCCTTCTGGGCGGAGCTTGAATGTGTTGTCACTTGGGTGTAGTCGACTGCTATTGGCTGGGAGCTCCAGAAGTCTTCAGTACTGTCTGAAGTGTTGAAGGAGGAGCATTTCCAGCCTGACTCTCTTGATATTTCACCAATTTACACCACTCCAGAATGTCGGTAAGTTACTGAATGTGTTTCCAGTGCATTATTGAATGTTTTATCCTCATTTTGAGATGCAAATGAATTGCCTGAGGTATTTATAAGTAACAAATGAATGCACTTGAAGTTTTGTTTACATTTTTGGTATCATTTATGAGGCTCGGCCTGACAAGTATAGAATGTTACATGCCACTGAGTGTATCATATGTGAGGCCAAAACAGACAATGGTGATAACAAATTTACCAATGAAGGTATCATATATCATGGATTAACAAATAACAATAAGGCCATCTTTGTCAATAATAGCTACCAATTGCATGCTGAATCAAATTCATTGATATATGAGTGCTTTTACCTTGTAAATATATAAAATTTGCTCAATTTCGAGGCTCATTTTGTGTTTTCTGTTCATTTCAGTTAAACACAAATGTTTTATGGATCAAGGGCTCAAAGAAAAAGGGATTACATTGTGCCAGAGTTATGTGATGACAGTGACAGTAATGAGGAAGTGGATAAGAAACAAGATGCATAAATACCTCTGATAAAAATGTTTGTCACAATAAATACAGAAAGGATACTCATTTGGTGCCATATCCATATTTTTGTAACATTTTTGCAATTTTTGTATAATGTCAAATACTATAAATGTGTTAAAATTATTGAAATCAAGTTACTGTGCCTTTGGTTTAACCCAGTTGTTTATTAATAAACCTTAAATGTATATATATGCCTTTTATTATCAGTTATTAGTAGCTGTTATGATTCTTTTAGACACATACCGTTGTCAGGAATGGCATCAAATATGATGCGAATCTGTCACCCTATAGTTTAACCTTTGTTGGGATTGGCCTCATATTTGATTCTGCCAAAAAGGCCATTTTATGGACCAAAAATAAATAAACTTGAAAAAGGACCACAAATAAATAGGTCTTAGAATTGCTTATACAGTGGTACCTCGACTTACGATGGTCCCCAAACTCACCCTTGTATGTAAGTTTATTTTTTTAAATGCTTTTGTAAGTGTAATTTTGGGGGTCTAAAAGGACTAGTCTATTTTACAACATTTCTTAAGGAGATAAATTCGTTTGGTAATGACACTTGAACAGCATTCTGGAATGAAAAAATATCGTAAGTCGAGGTACCACTGTATTATCAGAATATAGGTTGCAAATGTTGCAAATTCTCAAATTTGATTCATGGCCCGGTAAAGGGTTAAGGAAGTAAATTCGTTCGGTAATGGTACTTGAGCAGCATTCTGGAACGAATTTTCGGCGAAAACCGAGGGACCACTGTACATGTATACAGGAAAAGGGGTTACTAGCCCCTTGCTCCCGGCATTTTAGTCGCCTCTTTACGACACGCATGGCTTACGGAGGAAGATTTCTGTTCCACTTCCCCATGGAGATAAGAGTAAATAAGAACAAGAACTAGTAAGAAAATAGAAGAAAACCCAGAGGGGTGTGTGTATATACAGTGGACCCCCGCCTAACGAGCACCCCGGAAATCGTACAATTATGTAAGTATAATATTGTAAGTGCTTTTGTAAGTGTATTTTTGGGGGTCTGAAATGGACAAACCTACTTGACATTTTTTCTTAAGGGAGTAAATTCGTTCGGTAATGGCACTTGAGCAGGCTTCTGGAATGAATTTTGCTCATTAGGGATGTTTTGGACGGAGAGATTCAGATAGAAAACTATAACATGTATAGATGTGATAGAATTAATAGGTCACAGGGAGGAGTAGGACTCTATATAAAAGATACTCTCTGTTGCACAGAAGTTTTGAACGCTACGAATGATATAGTAGAAATCCTCGGCATTAAAGTGGAAAATAAGAATCTAGTAATTATCCTAGTATACAAACCACCATCAGCAACTGCGGAGGAATTCACAGAGCAGTTAAAGAAGATAGATAGCTATCTGGATAGGCTAGAGAATCCCACCCCAAACATTTTAATCCTTGGAGATTTTAATCTCCCTCATGTAAAATGGAAGATGAGGCACCATAATGTTATACCAGAAATAACTCCTGGAAGCACCCTGGCTCAACAGGCACATACCAGGGAACTAATGAGGCTTTGTGAAAAGTACTCACTAAACCAACAGATAATTGACCCCACTAGAAATGAAAATACCCTGGATTTGATATTCACAAACAACGAGGAATTAATCAGAGACATAACAGTTACAAAACAATATACTCTGATCATAACATCATAGAAGTTCAAACTAGTATTAACTCAGGGTTAGGGAACTGCGACACTAATGTTAGAGACGGAATGTTCAGTAAGTTTAATTTTAATAACCATAGAATTGACTGGGAAAAAAATAAACCAAGAGCTATCAGACATATCATGGGAATCAGACATGAGCACCCTAAATCCCCACCAGTGCCTAGAGAAGCTGAATACAGAAGCATACAAGGTATGTATGAAACACGTACCATTGAGGAAACCCAGAAGAAGATCAGATACAGAGAGAGCGTAGGAGATGGTACAGGAGAAGAAAACGGGTTACTGAATTGCTGAAAAACACAGTTATGTTGCAACAGAGGAGAGATAGCCTTAACCGAGAGATCACTGAATTAGAGCAAAACTTAAGATGTCATACCTGACAGAAGAAGTACAAAGGGAACAAAGAGCCATACAGGATATTGCAAGAAACCCAAAATATTTCTACTCCTATGCATAATCCAAGGTAAGAACTACCTGTAGAATTGGACCATTATTGAGAGGAGATTCGTATAGGACGATGAACAGGAAATGAGTGAAATTCTAAAAGAACAGTATGAGTCAGTGTTCAGCAACCCACTAAATGACAGCAAGGTAGAAAATGCAGAAATATTTTCACTCCAGCAGAAGGCTCGCAGACCACCTAACCGACATTAGTACAAATCCCATAGATTTCGAAAAGAAATGGCCAACATGCCCACTCACTCAGCACCTGGACCAGATTCATGGAATGCTTTATTTATAAAGCAGTGCAAAGTACCATTAGCAAGAGCCCTTAGTATTCTGTGGAGAAAGAGCTTAGATCTAGGTGAAATTCCAGAGGCCTTAAAGAGTGCAGACATAGCTCCTTTGCATAAGGGAGGTAGTAGAGCACTAGCTAAAAATTACAGACCAGTAGCCCTCACTTCTCACATCATAAAAATCTTTGAAAGAGTGATGAGACGGCAGATTACAAAGTTCATGGACCAGCACAACCAACATAACCCGAACCAGCATGGCTTTAGAGCGGGTGATCATGCCTGTCACAGCTGCTGAACCATTATG